>QGSO01000145.1:1270665-1395309 GCA_011037825.1 Carya cathayensis
AACTGAATACGGTCGACTAGGCCACGGTGCGATGTTGATGATGGTATAGTATTTAACTTAGGTTAATACTTGTACTTTTGGAGTTGTATCTCAAGTATTCTTTTGATCACAACCATTTTGGACTAGTGTGGTGATCACGGCTATTTAGTATGCCTTTATGTATGAAATATGTTTCAAGTATTTGGGATATTTTAGTTTGGTGCATAGTATTGCTAAAGAAAAAAAATTATCCGCTGCGAATATTGCATAATGCTAGATGCATGTTAGGAACATTGCATCTTATATGTCATGAACGGGGGCAGGTAACCTTGTGTTGCATGTCTCGACGCTTCAAATGTCCGTTCAATCCCAAGCGGAATTTGGGGGCGTCACAGGGTGGTATCAGAGCAATACGTCTCTGGGTTATAAATCCACATGTCCTTAGGAAATGCACCAAATACTAGGCTTGAAATTTTAGTCTTCATTAGGCTTGAATTTCTTCGAGATCATGTGCAGAAAAGCGATATAGTGTTAGAGTTCACAAACACACATGATCAGTTAGCAGTTATATTCACAAAACCTTTACCAGAAGATAGATTACGTATGATTAGAAGAGAAATAGGTATGAAGCATGTTACGAATATCTCTTAAAGGATAAACCAGAGTTCATAAATATAGAGAGATATTATTTTAAAAATGCTTCTACATAAACTTGAGGTTCTTAGCCTCATGTTGGAGACGCTCATTCTCTTCATACAATATCATATCATCCCTATTCATGGGAACTGGCAAACGGAATGAAGAATCCAGTAGAGTTTTCAGCTGTTTATTCTGCTGCCGAAGGATTCCTTCCCTGGTGTGAGACTCTTGAACAATTCGTTGTAGTACAGCAATTTGTTCTTTAAGCCTTTCAACCTCATTGTTTTTGGCTTGTACCCGCTGGGAAAAAGCCACAATAGAGGATGAGTAGCGAGTCCCAAGACTCACCAAGTCATAGATAGCATCGGAGTCTGACTTATTAGCCATACTAGTATTTTCTTGCTGCATCATGGCACCAATGGCAGCTGCAGAAAGGACAGGAGGTTGAGGTGCTGAATACCTCATGGATGGATCTAGGGAAATGTTAGAAGATTGAGCCATTGAGAAAAGAACTGAAAACTTAAAGCGAGAATGTTGAAGGAATGCAGATGAGTTATGGAGATGAGAATAAGTTGTGATGCAAATTGGATTAAGTTAAGACTGATTTTATAGAGATTGCAGAAAGAAGAAGACAAACTATTATCTCTTCAAATCTTATTTAGTCAAAAGAAATACAAGATATGCTGGACACGCTTTGTCAAAAGTTTCTTACTAAGCCAGCTAGATTAACAGTAGTTTGTCCCTATTTCTCTAGAAAACGATGAACCTCTGCTGTTATCTGCCGATGTTGACCCTGTATCTGAATCCTTTCTCGTTCCAGCTCTTCTATTCGTGGTTGCAGATCACGAGCATACCAATCTGCAAATTTCTTCAACTCTTGGTTTTCTTGCTGTAGCCTTTTATTTTCTCTATCCTTATTAGCAAGCTTCTGTCGTAACTCAGATAGTTGGAAGTTAAGATGATCAATCTCACTTACCCTCGCCATTAACCTTCGGGACATGATCGTAACAGAGGCAGCATATTGACTACTGAGCTTCCATGATTCTGTAATAATCTCAGAATCAGTCCTACTAGAAGAACAGTTCTCTGCTCCTATAATGGTATTGACGATCTCAGGAGAGAAGATTGTTGGTGGATGCGTCAAGGGTTCTTGATTCAAGTCTGGAACCGAGGTGGAGGAGAATTGCCCAGCCATTCTTTTGTTATGGAAAAACAAAACACAGGTCAAGAAGCGATGTTTTTTTTTTCCGATGGATGAAGATGATCCTGTTTCTTTATAGAAACTCAAAGCCTTCAATCACGGTTGTCAACAACATCAGGCGTTTGTTCAAATCACTAGCCGTATTAAATTCATAGAGTAGGCCTCGAGACTTTGCAGCACTTGTCGGGTCACGGACGGTTCTTTTTTTTCAAACTATCTACAGTGTTTTAAGCGTGTTTTACGTTTGTACTTGCGTCGATTTCGAGGACGAAATCTTCTTTTTAGGAGGGGAGGATGTAACAGCCCGCTAAAATTTAGTCTTATCTCCTCACCCTTCTCTTTTCTTTTCACGCATAGTAGACGGCAAGGCAATCCGTTTTGGTTTCTTTCCCGACAGCAGTCACAATCTCTCTCGTCTTTACCCTCATCTGGAATCACGCGTATAGATTATCTTTTCCATAAATCTGACTCACTCAAAATATTATTTTATAAACTAAAATTTATAAAATAATATTTCCTCATCATTATATAAAATGATAAAGTACCGTTAATTAATCGAAGATGATAAAACCAATTAATTTAAATAAGAGTTTTCAACGTAAAATTAAACATCTTAATATCTTAAAACAACTAAAATATTTAATCTAAGTAATTATCCACAATTATAATATTTTCAGAGCTCATTAAATTATTATAATTGTGCTACTTTAAAAACAAGCTTATCTAATACTTTGAAATTCGATGGATAAGATCCGGGAAAACGCCATCGAGGTACAACGCTTAGGATAAAACTGTTCATGATTTTACAGCTGTCGGTGAAGAACAAATTACTTGATTTACGGAAAAGATAATCTATACGCGTGATTCCAGATGAGGGTAAAGACGAGAGAGATTGTGACTGCTGTCGGGAAAGAAACCAAAACGGATTGTCTTGCCGTCTACTATGCGTGAAAAGAAAAGAGAAGGGTGAGGAGATAAGACTAAATTTTAGCGGGCTGTTACATAACCTGTTGGGTGTTTCATCTGTGGAAATCGAACTTGACTCCATGCTTGTGCTTAACTGGTTGAGGACTCAAAGATGTGGCCTGTGGTACATGGAAGATTACTGGGATGAGATCTAGAGTCGCCTCGCCGGGTTTAGCGTTTCTCTTGTGCACTGCTATAGAGAATGTAACTCGGTTGCGGATGGGCTTGCTAAAATGGGTGCTAAGGGCCATACCCTCTCATGGTTTTCTTTATTTGATCTACCAGCTACCATAAGAGGTAATATTCGGCTGGACAAAGGGGATCTTCCCTACATTCGGAAAATCCGAAGACGATGTTAATGGGCTTCGGTCGATGGTTTTTTTATCTTCAGGTATGTCCTTTTCTTTACTCTCTATTTTTTCTTTTCTTACTTTTTGTCTACGCAGGTTGTTTCTTGCAGGTTGTGGTTCTGCGTTCTTTTTAATGTTTATTTAGTGCTTTGTGGTTGTGGTTTCTTTATGGTTTTTTAGGCTTGGGTTTTGGTTTTATTTGTAGCCCCCAGGCCAAGGGTTGTAACCACGGTATTCCTCCGCCACAAGTGAGGGCTTATTAATAAACTTGGGACGGGACTGCTATGTGGGCTGCTACCGGCTCTTCTTAAAAAAAAAAAAGTTTTTTTTAGGCGTTTTGTATTATAATGATCAAGTAAATGAAGTCTACATGCATGATCGTCTTCGTCGATTCTGAAACATTGACAGAGATAAAGCGTCTCCATGATTTTTTTTTTCCATGAGTATGCCAATCATGTGTTACGATATACACCATTAGCAATGGAATTGTTTTTACCATAAAGCAAAATAGCCAACACTTTGGTTAGTGGTATAAAGGGAGAGCAATAAGAGTAGAGAGTATCATGGCAACTAGGAAACCTTTACTATTAGAACCTTAGTTCAAAGTCAATAGGCTGCGCTCTCTTTTCATTCATTAATTACATTTTATTTTGCAATTGGTTAAAAGGGATTTGTTTCTTTCATTAGTTGCCAACAACTTCTTTTATGACATTCCAAATATTCAGCTAAATAATGTTGGAGATTTTTGAGAAAATATCAACCACACATAATAACGTGTGGCATGTGTTATTAATATATGAACTTTACAAAGTTCTATTAAGAGTCTATTATAATGGAAGCACTAGTGGAAAACATAGCAAAGTCTAATTGAGCATATCTTCCAAACTTGGATGACTTATCATGATCGGATTCTTTATCCTAAACATCCCCTTGCAAGTCCAATGAAGTGGAAACTACATTGAGTTTGGAATGGATTGTTGTAAAGTTTGATGAAGACGGGGGCTTGGTAAAGATATTTCCTAGAAGACAGAAAATTGGTCTCAATGAGTTTCTTGGCATGGAAAACTAGATTTGTTGACAAATACATTGCATGCTTTTATGTTGTCACACCATAAGATAGGAGATTGTGGGAGTTTAATACCAAGTTCCTGGAGCAAGGATTAACACCAATGAATTTCAGCTATTACATTGGCCAAAGCCTTATACTCAACCTTGGTGCTCAGCTAAGCCACTATAGCCTACCATTTGAAGTTACCTAAAATCGGATTCTATCCTAATAAAATACAAAATCCTCTAGTTCATCATCCATCGTCATGGGAGTCCGCCCAGTCAAAATTCAAAAATGCTTGTAGAATAGTATTTATAGATTTCAAATATAGAGACCATAGCTAATTGTCTATCCTAAACAACAAAGAAGATGCTTTGTCGCCTGCCAATGTGACAAGTTTGGTTTGTGCATGAACTGAGATAATTTTTTGAATGTGAAAGCAATATATGGGCGAGTTACTAATAAGTATAGTAAGGCCCCAACTGTAATATGAAATAGAGTAATGTCATTGAAACCCTCACCATCAAAGGCACTAAGATCTATGGAACTAGCCATTTGAGTGCCAATTAGCTTGGCCTCATGCGTTTTTGTATTTTTTAGAATATCCATGGTATACTAGTGTTGTTGAGATAATAGGATTTGATTGTTGGAGTTGAGTGCCTCAATACCCAAGAAACAAAATTCAAACTGCCCAAGTCGTTGATTTCAAAATCACTATGCAGAGTATTCAATAAGTCAAGAACAGGTAATCTGTATGTCTTCAACATAGAGTAGTATATACATAATGAACTTAGTAGAGTTGTGAATTAATAAGGAAGTATTTGGACGTAAGCCATGACAACCCAACTCCAATAAATGAATGCTTGATGGGTAAACCAGGCTTGGGGCCTGTTTTAGTCCATACAATGCTTTGTGTAGTTTGCAAATGTGATTTGGAAAGTATGGATGAAAGTAACCAGGAAGTTTAGTCATGAAAACCTCCTTTGATAGTGTACCTTGCAAAAAGGCATTAAGCACATCAATTTGTCTAATTGACCACCTGAAGACACAACAATGGAGATAATTGTTATCTCCATTGTTGGTTTGATAATCAAACTATAGGTGTAGGAGAAAACCATGCCAAGATATCCGTTGGAAACCAAATGTGCCTTATAGAATTTGACTTCAAGTTGTAGTGGGCAAAACTACACTTTTGGTTCCATTTTTTAGTAAGGCATCAAACTTTTAATTCATTACAGCTCTCCATTTAGGGTGCTTGACTGCAATTAAAGAATCGTTCGACATAGGGTTGGAGTTTGCAAAAAATAGTGAGAACATCACTTTTGTGCAAGAAATAGGGAAGAACCAAGTATAGCGACTGGAATGTAATAGCGAAAACTGTTATGTGAAAGTAAATTATTTGGTGATTTGCTGGACATGGAGAATATTATGTAATAGAACAAAATATTCAGACCTAGAAAATGTAGATATGCCATGGTGAGTGATGGTTAAACCAATGTTGTTACCAATATGAATCTGATTGGAACCACTATACTGTTCACCGTTGACATTGAGATTGGGTAGATATGAAGTCAAATAATGTGTCACACCAGTGTCAAGATACCAATTACAATATGTTGATCAATAGGGATTGATGCAATAAAATTGTGTGGGGGAGAAGTCACTTAATTTGGTAGGACTCATCGTAGCGGTGGTAGTGTATAGCAGTATGCCCCGCCTTTACTTGATAGATAAGTCAAGCACTAAACAAGCCATTGGGGCCTCAACCAAGACTTCTCCGACGATTTGACCAATTTGAGGAAGAACCAGAACCACGACCAATAGACCCAGAACGAGATGAACGACCATTACGACCACCTCAAGACCCATTGGAATGAGATGCAACATAAACACCAGCCACTATGAGATCATCATATGTTTGATGATGTTCCAGGAGATTATCAACAGACCTTGGCCTGAGAAACAATCATGCTAGCTCGCACACTGATCTTTAGGTGAAATTACCAGGTTGCGAATGCCACGTCCCTGCAACCCACAGGGAGTTATGAAGATTAGACCAAGGGAGTACATCCCCAATTGTCTCAAGCCTATTGTGTAAGCCACATCCATACAACCCTCAATGATTTATGAAGACCAAAGTCAAAGGCACATCCCCTTAGTATCCCAAGCGGATTGCAGGTCCCTCCTCCCCCTTAAACTAGGAAGGATGGATTGAATTTCTCCACAATGTTTTTTAACCCTATTATTTTTTCATCAAGTTATCGCAATAGAGTTTAATAATGAAAAATGCATATACAATAATGTAACTTCCACATTCAATAATCTATTTAATGTTTCAATTGACAAACTTGCAAATAAATTTATTTAGTTGTCATCACAGGGTTTGGTAGAAGGCATCGAAGAACATGTATTGTTGTACGTGTCTCATAGTATATTTGCATTTTTTTATTTTTTTTAAAATATCTTTAATATTTATAAAATAAATATAGAAGTTTATTAATAATTATTTTCTTAACTATTAAATCAAAAAAATTAAAATTAATGAACAATCCAACCAGAACGGGCAAACCGCGTAGGATCATTTTCTTTGAAGAATACGTACTTGCAGATCAATCGGCAAATAAATTATTGGCGAGGAAGATGGAAAAATTATCCTGTGGCAGTACTGCTCTAGAAGTGTCATTTCATCACATCAGAATATTGAAAAAAGACAACATTCTAACCACGTAAGAACAAAGGATAATGTTACAGTGATTATCAAATATATTCATTAAATATGTATGTTAACGTCGTGTCTCATACGCCTTTGGTTCGGGCCCTCAGTAGCTCAAGTCTTCAGTCCTCGGCTACAAATGTAGAGAAAGCACCATGAAAAAGCCTTTGGGGTGGTGGCCGGAAGGTCTCTGATGCTTTAATCAGTATTGTCTTTAAGTGAGTGTACTGGAGAATAGTGAGAGTAAAGAGAGTGTACCCTCCATCCCAATACTTGGGAGTCATTTTAATACCTAATTCCTAGCATTAAGAGCCCATGCCCTGTAACAAGGGGAGGCATCCTCCTTGTAGCTTCTTCGGCCATGCCTATTTAATGAGTTGTGGCCCTCTATCCCATCTGACCATCGCAGGTGCGATGCGTTGGATCGCCCCTCCCACTTTGCTTGTTGTTAGAAAATCATGGGTCTTCTGCTTGTAAGATCTATCTACTGATTTCATCCCTCCGGGACCAGGTGACACAGTAGGTAGCATGTGTGCTCCCTTGTCCCTCTTTCTTTGCGCTCTAAGGGCCCTGATGGGCTAAGGTTTATTTGGTTAGCTCAGGCTTGTTGTGCCTAGGCCTGCGTTCTTGGGCCTAAGGTCACAGGGGAAAAACACACTAATAGTTACCCGCCAACTCCAGCCACACTAGTTCGGCGGAAATTCCTTCTTGCCCTTTACCCCTTCGGTCCCTCGCAAGGTAAGCTATGCTTGTTCCAGAGCTCTCTCAACATGTCCTGCCGTAATTTGTCTTTATTCGGTCCTTTCATTTCCCATGATGTGGCACAACAATTCCCATTCCCTCTTTCCTCGCACATTTCGGCAGTTACCTTCAGGTACTTGATGACGCACGTTATGTCTTTTTTGCATTGATGGCTTCATGTGGCTCCTACCACATTCCCTCTTAGCACTCACGTTGTAGGAGTCATGCCAAGTTTACACTCTTTGTGTAGTGTGTAGTGTTCCCCCACTCCTGGAACATGAATCATCCCCTCAAGCTAATATAGACTTTCTCCTCATGTAGTAGATCATCCCTCACTTCCTTCTTGTGTTGAGCAAGCACTTTTGGTCTCTTTCCTTTCTAAATCTCTTTGTGCTTGCTTCTCCCTTCTTTCTTATCCTCTTATGGCTCTCAAAAACCCTACTCCTGCGGCCCCGAAGGGTTCTAATAGCCCTAAACTTGCCAAGCCCTTGAATCCTCGTTGAGACTTTGTGGACACAGAGTTTGTGGAAGCTCCCATGGTGACTCAAAGATATGAGGGCCCCTCGTGGTGATCAGTAGTGACTCCAGTGAGCTAGATTCGCTGAGAAGGGAGTACAATGTGCAGAGGGCTGTGAACTTTGAAGTGCCACCACCAAACAAGGGTGTTATGGACCCCAAGGGATACATGTACAAAGTTGCATTGTGTCTTGTCAGGTTTTCCAATGGCTTGCAGATACCATTTTTCAACCTTGTTCGTGACATGTTGGACATTATAGGAATGGCTTTAGCCCAACTTCATTCTAACACATGGAGGATCCTTGTGAGTTGTTACGTCATTTGGTGGCGCGCCCTGGACGAGGCAAGGGTCGACTGTCCAGATGTTACTGGCTGAGAATTTTTCCTTACCCACAATATGTTAAAAAGGGGTGGGAACACTTGCAACTTCCATTCTACCCAGGCCTTGGCTTGCAATGGTCCTCGTGGTCTAAGCATTTCTTCTTCACATCTGGCGACAGTTGGAAATACCCCCCCCCCCCCGGCGGGCAAGTTGCTCGGCAAGAACTCCCTATTCGGGCCAATTGGGGGATCGTGCGAGAACAAAAGCTCCTGAAGTCCCTAGCAACCTCGCAAGAGATCCAACACCTTGAGGTCGTATGGGCCTGGGTGGTTTTACACCAGGCCGAAGTTTTTATAGATGCTCTACCAAGTGGAGACAGCTTGCAACAATACTTGCCTCCTCATGCTTCGCAATGCCGTCTGGGAAGTTCCATTTCATTGGAGCAAGTTAGTCATCCGGGTTGTAAGTGTTCCCCTAGCCCGCCTATATAGGGAAAGGGAAGACACCAGTTCACCAGTCAAGCCAGATTCTGACGACGATATCATTCGCCCTCAAGGGCAATCCTCGAGAGGGGTGTCTGTTCAAAGGTGCGCCTCCCCTCCACCAAAGTTGAGCCTCGCCGCTGTCCAACCCCTAGGGTCAGGGAGGCTTGGCCCTCCTTTAGTAGGTCAGTAACACTTTCTCCATAGTCGGCCTAAGCCAACCAGTGACCGCCTCGAGTGCCCCTCCTTCTACCTCGTCAGGCTCCAGCTGCAGTGCGATGCTTTCTCTCGGTGGGCAACAAATTACAGCACTATTCCCTGGTGCCTCTCAAGGCCATCCTCCCCTAGGGCTACAAGGCACATCTTCTTCCATGCCTAAGGGACATCCATTCTGTGTTGGAGTTCTCTTCGGCCAAGTTTCCATGCTAAGTTCTCTTATCGCCTGTCTTCCCGCGCCCCCCCTGGGTGACAACATTGAGACTAGGGAGGAGATCATGTGGGCCATGTCTTGGATTAAGCAGGTTGTGGTCGACACAGCAGGTGCAGTCCCCATGACCGCAAGGCCTGGCATTAGGGATAATGTGGATGGGGGAGTCATGGAACTCAAGGAATTTGTCGACACCCTCGAGGTTCTTCCTGCTGTTGTTACTACAGTCCCAATGCTGACCAACATTGGGATTAAGGTAGCTCTTGTTGGGCCAGGAGTCGTTCTGGGCAAGGGAGTTGTGATCAGGGGTCCTTCCACAGAAGAGGCAACCCCACAACTAGGGGCCATAGGGACCATGCTAGTCGAGTCCATTTAATTGCCCAAGCCCTACAAGAGTTCTTCTTGGAGGTCTGTCTTATAATATTGCTCCGTAACTTGCCTCCTTTTCTTTAAGCCACATATTAGCATTTTCCTTACGATTCTAACTAAGGTTTCTCATGGCAAGGTGTAGAGCAGCTGCCAAATTTATTGTTGACAGCCAGGAAGGGCTGGAGGCCAAGAATCAGAAACTCCAATCTATGGTGCGAGTGGCGATGAGTCACGCCAAAATGGAGAGAGAGCTCAGGGAGGAGCTCGAGGACTCCCCCGCTAACCTGCGTTGCCTCTTGGATCATCATGAGACCGATCTGGGGAGGTCCTGAGAGCTAGAGAGGTTTAGAGCCGCGAACTCAGAGCTAAGCAAACAGTGCAACTCTACTGATAGGTCCCACAAGTGGACAGAAGAAAAGTTCATGAAGATTTTCAAATCTCTCGTGAAGAAAAGGAAGTCCCCTTAAGGCCACCGAGAAGGAGTTAGATTCCATGAAAGCTAAAGTCGATGCATCCCTGTGACATTTGCCCCAGGAGTTGTCATACGTCCGCCAGGTTCACGATGAGGCATGGTGCAATGGTTATTCCACGAGGCTGGAGAGGCTAAAGGACTACTTGTTGTTGAACCCTGGGAGCGACTTACAGTTGCATGATCTCACACCCTTTGTGCCCAACCCCACAGCGTTGGAGGAGGGGGCTCGCATAGATGAGAACCTGATCCTGAGTGCTCTTTCGAATGACCCTGCCAGGAGTGTAACAGACATGGACATCCCAAAGGCAGGTCTTGTAAAGTCCAAGGGGGGCTTTAAGACCCATTTGGCTTGGTTTTGCATTTCTTTCTTTATAGTTCATCAATAATTTACCTTCATTATTGATGAATCCATTTGCCTTTGCATTTCTTTTTTCTTGTTCTTTGTTGCCACGTGCTTTGTTTTGTGGTCATTCCTCATTCTTCTCTTGCTCTTCCTTCTTCCCATCAATTGGTGGGTCGGGACTTTTCGCTTCCTTTGTCCACTATGATTTGAGATGTCCTTTACTTAGAAAAAGGAGGGGGACTTGTGTTCTTGCCACATGTTGGTACCCAGACTTCTTCGATGGGCCTGTTTAGCAATCAATGGGACTCATATGGGTTCTCGCACCTTGTGGGTAGTTAAATATTAATGCTCACCTGCTATGCCTTTCTCGCAATAATGGTGCCAGATAGCCTTTGTGGCACGTGCGGCAATATTCGTGTAATTCCCATCATGAGATTCATGCCTAATTTGATGGGGGCCATGAGATATGCACGTTTCCAAGATCTTGGGAAAAGACTCACCCCAGACGCCTATATATGTCCTCTCTTCATAGTTGGCATTTAGGGTTCTTCTATTTTTCTCGCATGGGTTCTGCTCTAGGGAACTCTGGTTCCAATGAGCCTTATGGCTCTATGCGAGGCTCCTTGGATGAAGGCTCACCACTAGATTTTCACTAGGAGAGGGGGTCGTGGGCCCTGAATGAGTCATGTCGAAGGTTGTGTTGTTCCTTGTCACTCAGAGATGCATCCCAGAAGTGGTATGGCCTGGACTCCACGGTCGTATCATTCAACAGTTTTTTCCTATCTCAGGACTCCCCGTGCAGTCCATGTTCCATTATGACATCGCGACTTGTTCGATGGAATAGGTTGGGCCGGCATTTTTCTCTCATGCTTGGCTGGTGCCTAGAGCTTTCTTGGCAGTAGAATCGCTCGGGTTCACCAACATCCTTGGTAGGGGTGGTATTCATGAAGTGGAAGCCTCTGTCTACCACTTATATGGGGAAATGGCCTGATTTGAGGGTGGCTTTCTTGATGATCATCCCGAGAATTGAGGGTCTCAAGGTGCATGAAACACAACGGCCCTCTATCTCCCATCTTTTGTGCACTTGGATTGTGTGGGTGGTACCTGTCCGATGGTACCATTGAGCATAGAAAGGCACGTCTTGTAGCCAAGGGTTACAGCCAGCTTGAAGGTTTGGATTACTCAGAAACATTTAGTCCTGTGGTAAAGCCTACCTCAATCAGGTTGGTATTTTCAGTTGTGTTGAGGCAAAAATGAGTTGATTGGCATATTCTTGTGAAAACCTGTGTAAAATAGTGTTGTAACAAGTGTTAAAGCGAAAGGATTGAAGTGTGCTGATCACTGGTCAAAACAGGTGTCACTCGCTCGACACTCGCTCGACACATGGCTCGAGCGAACTCAAGCAGATTGCACCGCTCAACACTCGCTCGACAGGGCGCTCGAGCGAACCCAAGCAGATTGGACCGCTCGACCCTCGCTCGACACATGGCTCGAGCGAACTCAAGCAGATTGGACCGCTCGACCCTCGCTCGACACTTGGCTCGAGCGAACTCAGGCAGATTGTTTCGCTCGACCCTCACTCGACACTTAGCTCGAGCGAACTCAGACAGATTTCGGCGCTCTACCTTCGCTAGACACTGCGCTTGAGCAAATGTTCCAGATGACTTAAAACCTAGGGTTTTCATGCGCCTCCTTTGAGTTGTACTATAAATAGAACAGCTTCTCTGCTGTTCTATGTGTGGAGAATCAGAGCAAAAACCCTAAGGGCCTCCAAGATATTTTAGAGCAACCTCTCCCCCACTTGGTTGATTCTCTCTTGGATAAACACATCTCCACCACACTACATTCAACATCAATCTTCAATTGAGTCCATTGGAGTGGACAAGTTCATTGGCCGGAAGAGTTCGGAGCTGTTGGTGATGCAGAGATCGAGAGGTTCTTGTGGGAAGCTATAGAAAGGTCGGAGTTCCGACACTACATGCGTGTAGAGATCAAGTGGGTCGTTCGTGGTGTTGCAAGCCAAGTTTAGCTACTACAAAGGTTTTGTGAGTGTCTCTAAATTGGTTGTAACAAACTAAATTTTCTATAGTGGATTTGAGGTGGTGTCTTACACCCGGAGTGGTTTTAGATTTTGAAGACGTTCTTCAAATGAGTTTCCACTCCGTGAACAAAATCTTGTGTTGATTATTTGTGTGGTTTATTGCTTTGATTAATTGTTGTTTAATAATCTTTTTAAAAAGACCATAAAAATCGGATTACATCTATTCATCCCCCCTCTAGGTGTAGTGTAGTGTAGAACCACTGCTTTTTCAATTGGTATCAGAGCGGGTTCACTCCGCTAGGATTCAGTTCCTGAGTGTGATCCTGTTGTAGTGGTTTAAAATGGATAGGTCTCAATCACTCACATCTCCACCATATTTTGATGGAAACAACTACGCTTATTGGAAAGTTCGAATGAGAGCATTCTTAAAATTTGTGGATGAACGAGTGTGGTTTTCCATAACAAATGGTTGGACAGAACCAAAGGTTATTGTTGATGGAGTTCAAACTCCCAAAAGTGTAGAAAATTATTCCAGGGATGAAATAAGTGAATGTGGTTAGAATAGCAAAGGGCTGAATGCGATCTTCATGGCTATGTCCCAAGAAGAGTTCAAACGGATATCAATGTGTCAAAATTGCAAAGAAGCTTGGGATATTCTTGAGATCACTCATGAAGGTACCAAGGCTGTAAAGAACTCTAAGCTTCAAATGTTGACCACTAGTTTTGAAGAATTAAGAATGAAGGACGATAAAACATTTGATGCTTTCTATGCCAAGCTAAATGATATCGTCAACTCTCGCTTTAATCTAGGGGATAGAATCCCTGAGAATAGAGTTGTGAGAAAAGTTCTCAGATCTCTTCCTGAGAGATTTCGTCCTAAGGTCACAGCTATTGAAGAAAGCAAGGATGTAGATGCTATGAGAATTGAAGAGTTGGTGGGCTCTCTCCAAACATATGAACATACTCTTCCAGCAGACAAGAAGCACAAGTCCATAGCCCTCAATACTGTTAGAGAAGAGTCAGATGAGTCATCCGATGATTTGGCTATGAGTGACAAGGAAATAGCATTCTATGCTAAGAAATTCAGAAAAATGTTTGTGGCTAGAAATAAGAAGAATCAGAGTTTTGAAAAGAAAAAGTTTGAAAAATACAACAGAGGCTCAAGTTCAGGGAACAAGGATAGAAACTCTGAAAAGCACACTAGAACAAATAGAGACAAGGGTCAGTCTAGTGTGCAGTGTCATGAATGCCACGGTTTTGGACACATTCGACTGGAATGTGCAAACTACAAAAAGGCAAAAGAAAGAGCAAAAATGGCATCCCTAAGTGAGAGTGAGTCGGAGTCAAGTGATTCCTCGGAGAACTCTTCCCCAAAAAGAAATCTGAATTACATGGCATTCACTGTCTCGGTAGATAGCAAAAGTCAACATAGTGAAAATGTGTCGGATGATGAGAACATGTCTGGAAATGAATCTGAGTATGAAGATGAGTTGCAAGAAGTATATGAGAAGCTATACAAGGAATGTGTAAAATTGAGGAAACTCAACAAAGCTCACATTCAAGAGATAGACCTCATTAAACAAGAAAATGAAGAGCTTCAAGGAAAATTAACTGAAGCCATTGGTCTAGCTGATCAGTTTAAAATGAAGAAGGTGCTTCTGGAAGATGAGTTAAAAACTCAAGAAAGTGAGATAACTTTGCTGAAGGAAAAACTGAAATCCTTCTCCAATGGGAAGCAAAAATTGGATGAAATCCTAAGCTTTGGAAAGCTCCCTAGTGACAAGAGTGGACTAGGATATGATCCAATAAAATCTGAGGTTGCAACCAGCTCAAAGGTCTCCCACAAAAAGGAGAAGAAAACTGTGTTTGTTCGTGAATCAATTGCCAATGGGAAGACTCACCCATCTGACAATGGCAAGAAATCCTCAAATATCCAAATGGGTGCTGTGTCTCACGTGAAACCAAGAGCTAGAAGTCCTATTTGTCACCACTGTGGTAAAATAGGTCATGTTGTAACGGAGTGTTTTAAGCTGAAAAGATTCATCAAGTATGAGGATACCTCATCGTTCAGGAGACAAAGAGATAGCAAAGAAAACCGGGTGTGTCATAATTGTGGTAGGGCTGGTCACATCCGACCAAATTGCTATAAGCTTAAGAAGAATCCCATGAGAAATGTAGATAACCAGCCAAAAAGAGGGCATCTGAATCTTTGGGATCAAGTCATGGCCTTAACTAGGCAGAATGAGATGCTTAATGTCAAGCTAGACCAACTGTCGACTACCAAAAAGGGTAGTCCTCCAAAAGCTAGAAAGATGTGGGTCAGAACTGGAGAAAGAAACACATGTCATGTGGCACACATTGCTCTAAAGGCTAGAGACACCTATGTGTGGTATCTTGATAGTGGATGCTCACGTCACATGTCAGGTGATAGAAGTCTGTTCAAAGCTGTTGAGGAGTACAAGTGTGGAACAGTGACTTTTGGAGATGGTGGAAAAGCTGATATAATTGGAAAGGGTGAAATTGAAATACCTGGACTACCCATCTTGAGGGAAGTGCTGTTTGTAGATGGATTAAAAGCAAATCTCCTCAGTATAAGTCAAATGTGTGATAATGGTGCTGAAGTTCGTTTCTCAAAAGAAGTATGCATTGTTTCAGATAAGGATGGAAATTGTATGATGCAGGGAACCAGGACGTCTGACAATTGTTATGGCATCAGTCCTAGTCTTCAGTATGGTTGCAATAGTGCTAAAAGTGATGCTACAGACTTGTGGCACCAAAGACTTGGACATGTGAATCATAAAAATCTGTCCAAAATTGCCAGGAAAGAGATGGTGGTAGGAATGCCTGAGCTGAGTAAAGTGAAGACTCCGGTGTGTGGGTCATGTCAATTGGGAAAACAAGTTAGAACAGCTCACAAGAAAACAACAGCTATCCTAACTGAACAACCATTGGAGTTATTGCACATTGACCTTATGGGACCTTCTAGGACTGAAAGCCTGGGAGGAAAGAAATACATTCTGGTAATGGTGGATGACTTTACCAGATATTCATGGGTAGAGTTTCTGAGAGAAAAAGCTGAAGCTCCTAATGTGATTAGAACCTTGTGCAAGAAACTTCAAAATGAGCAAGGAAGGGGGATAGTCAGAATTAGGAGTGATCATGGAAGAGAGTTTGACAATTCAAATCTTGAGAGTTTTTGTGATGAAGAGGGCATCAGTCAAGAATTTTCTGCCCCTATCACCCCACAACAAAATGGAGTGGTCGAAAGAAAGAATAGAGTTATTCAAGAAATGGCTCGAGTCATGTTACATAGTAAGACTCTTCCTGCCCATTTTTGGGGAGAAGCTGTAAACACAGCATGTCATATTGTGAACAGAGTCTATCCAAGACCAAGCACTTCCAAAACACCATATGAACTGTGGAAAGGAAAGAGACCAAATGTGAAGTATTTCAGGGTGTTCGGAAGCAAATGCTACATTCTGAGAGATAGGGAAAACTTGGCTAAGTTTGACCCTAAGAGTGATGAAGGGATCTTTCTTGGATACTCTAGGAATAGTCGTGCCTATAGATGTTACAATCTGCGCACTGGAACTATAATAGAGTCCATAAATGTGATAGTGAATGATGCTCCAAGAGAAGAATTGAATAAGGATGAGCCATCTCATTCAACAAGTGAAACTGAAAGAAAAGATTCTGATGGTTTACAAGAAAACTTGGAGTTCTTTTCAAATGAAAAAGTGAGTAGTCAAAAAGAGCCTTCTTCAAGAGTAAAGTTGAATCATCCCCAAGAAAACATTATTGGAAACATAGACGAAGGGATGAGACTAAGAAGGAAAGTGATAAGTCAACTGGCTCACTCCAGCTACATCTCACAAATTGAACCAAAAAGGGTTGAAGAAGCCTTGGATGACGAGAATTGGTTGGATGCAATGCATGATGAGATAAATCAGTTTGTGAGAAACGATGTGTGGTACTTGGTGCCGAGACCAGAAAGTCACAATGTGGTAGGCACAAAATGGATCTTTAAGAATAAGTCTGATGAGAATGGAACAATCGTGCGAAATAAAGCAAGATTAGTTGCTCAAGGGTATGCCCAAATGGAAGGTATAGACTTTGATGAGACTTTTGCTCCGGTTGCTAGACTTGAATCAATTCGGATACTATTAAGCATTGCTTGCCACATGTGTTTCAAGCTCTATCAAATGGATGTCAAGAGTGCTTTTCTTAATGGAATTCTCCAAGAAGAAGTGTATGTCGAGCAACCAAAGGGTTTCAAGGATCCAAAATATCCTAATCATGTCTACAGGTTGAAGAAAGCCCTCTATGGTCTGAAACAGGCTCCCAGAGCTTGGTATGAAAGACTAACTTCCTATCTGGAAAACCGTAAGTTTCTGAGAGGAAATGTTGACAGGACCCTGTTCATTAGAAAAGCTGGAGAAGACATAACAGTTGCCCAAATCTATGTGGATGACATTGTATTTGGATCTTCCATTAACTCTCTGGCTCTTGAGTTTGCTAATGAAATGAAAAATGAATTTGAGATGAGCATGGTAGGTGAACTAACTTTTTTCTTGGGACTCCAGGTAAAACAGTTGAATGATGGGTTGTTCATCTCTCAATCCAAATATGCAAAGGATCTTATAAAAAAATTTGGATTAGATGGCACAAGCCATGCTAGAACTCCCATGAGCACTAGTGTTAAGCTTAGCGCTGATCTGTCAGGCAAGAATGTTGAACAATCCTTGTATAGGAGCATGATTGGGAGTTTGTTGTATCTCACTGCAAGTAGACCAGACATTGCCTTTAGTGTTGGGGTGTGCGCAAGATTTCAGGCCAATCCGAAAGAATCACATTTGGTAGCTGTCAAACGCATACTTCGTTATGTGAATGAGACAGTTAACTATGGGATTTGGTATTCTCGAGACTCTAATACAGAACTTGCAGGGTATTCTGATGCTGATTGGGCAGGTAATGCAGATGATAGGAAAAGCACCTCTGGTGGGTGTTTCTATGTTGGGACAAACCTGGTAGCCTGGATGAGTAAGAAGCAAAACTCGATTTCCATGTCCACGGCTGAGGCTGAATATATTGCTGCAGGAAGTTGTTGCACGCAATTGTTGTGGATGAAGCAAATGCTATGTGACTATGGCATTGACCAAGGTGTGATGAGCGTCTTTTGTGACAATACCAGTGCTATAAACATTTCAAAAAATCCTGTTCAACATTCTAGGACTAAGCACATTGACATTAGACATCATCTTATTTGGGAGCTTGTGGAAACACAAGTTGTGACTCTTGAGTATGTTCCCACCGAGCATCAACTAGCCGACCTTTTTACCAAACCCTTGGATGGGCTTCGGTTTGAACTACTTAGAAAGGCTATTGGTGTATGTGCTTTGACTTGAGCACTGAAACATGCATTACATGCATTACATTCTTACATGTATTTTTGTTTTATTTTGTTGTTGGTGTTTATTTTGTGTTTGTTAGTTGTCTAGTTTCCTTCTTGTTAATTGCTGTCCATACATGCACTCCATGATTGTGCTATATAATGGTGGGGCTGTTAATTCTATAATCTAAGGGCATGCATCTTTTGAGATTTGTATCATATACTTATGGTTCACAAAGGTATGGAACATGAGTATATTGTGTAAGTTATGACTAGCATCACACACTTCACTCCTGGCTTAGTTAATTGACATTTCGTCACTTGTGAGTATTGGGGAGGCAATCAAAGGTGTTAGGAAGCTCTACTTGCACACAGAATTGACCACGGGCTAGATGACCTCATCATGATTCTCTTGTGCAAAAATATGGCACATCAAACGGAAAAGAAAAAGTGATGTTGTTAAAATTTTTAAAAAAAAAATGAAATGAAAAACAGATTAAGTTTTCTGTTTCTTGCACATGCTGAAACAAGTACTCAAACAGAAGGATTCAGGTCCTAGCAGCATTGGGTTTGACTTTTTGTGTCTTGGAAAGAGCTTCCCAAGCATTTATGATTTCTTATTCAACCCAACCCCGCTCACGCTTATCGGTTGAAATTTCTTGATTGAGGAAGGACCGGTTAAACAAACATGTCTACATTACTTGAGATACTTTGTTTTTACCTGCGTGTTTTGTGAGAATATGATGCTTCTCTTCATTTGATATGTATTCTTGGGTTGAAAATTGACTTCCCTAGTGTTTGTCAAAGTCATGTGAGTCTTGTGAGTGGTGTGTGTTTCAAAACTGGGCAAAATTGCAAAATCTAGGGGTCTCGCTCGACACTCCGCTCGAGCGAACTTCGCTCGACAGTTCGCTCGAGGGTTTAAGTTCGCTCGAGCGAATAACTGGTATAAAGCCAGTGCCGCTCGAGCTCAACGCACTGTGTTCTCCCAAAATTTTCTCCCGTGCGTTTCTTCTCTCCCTCACTCAAATCTCTTCATTTTCAACTAGTTTTCTCTTCCGAAATCATTCCAAATCAAGGTAAAAACATTTCTCTTGATTATTATTTAGGATTCTTGCATTTTTTTTGGGTTTTTCTTGGTTATTTTTGTTGGTTTCGGTTTGGGTCTATTTGGAGTGTTTTTCTTGAAAAATCTCCATTGTTTTTGGTTGATTGAAACTCCTATGGAGTTGTATTGGTTGTGTGGTTGTATTAAGGAGGTTTTTGAACCTCCCATGGGGTGTTGCCCGAATTTCTCACTTGGATGCACTCCAAGTGTTTGATGAAACGCTTCTATGAAATTTATTTACTCTTTTTCATCATGCATTGGCATAGCATTGTTCATATACCTATTTCATGCATATCCAAGTGTTGGGTAGTCATTTGACTTGGAATTGCATTGGGTTTGAAGGTTTTTTTGTTAGAAAGGGCATGGGTCATGTTTTGAGTTTAAAATTCCCAACCGACTTAGTTGGGATTACAAAATGGTTATTTGTCCCTTTTTCCATGAGCATGGTTGGTTGGCATTGTTGGTTTCTCATGGTCGGCATGATTGGCATTGTCGTGTTAGCATGTTCATCACATGGTTCGTTGGGATTGGCATGATTGGCATTGGTGTTTTATCTTGGTTGGGCATGAAGGTCAAGGTTTTGAGTTTTATCATCATCATACATTTGACATTTTAGACATGCATCCATCAAGTCGTCACATCACCTTTAGCCTTGTCTAACGTCACTGACTCTGTCTACAGCCAAAAGCCATGTCGTCTCGACGTGTTCGTCCTCGCCAAAACCCTCCTGCACCCGCTCACGCTCAGTTCCATAGTGCACATGCTCAAGAGCTGTATACTCAGAACTTCTCTCAACGTACCCCTATTGTTGAGCGTGATGTCTCTCTTGGTGAGCTTTCTGAGACTATAATCCCTCACATCTTTGAGTCTCGCCAGTGGCAGGCCTTGACCACTGGTCATCCCTCCTTCTGTGGAGATGGTTCAGGAGTTTTACTCCAACATTCATGCTATTTCTATTTATGACTCCTTTGAGGTTAGTCTCCGGAACATTTCCTTCCGGGTGACTCCGGGCATGATAGCAAACTTGTTGAATGCCCCTCGTGTGCCTTATCCTGACTATCCTTATACACGGACATCTCCTCCTACTCCACAAGCTATTGCTAGCTGTCTTTGTGGTGGGATCAGTCATTGGGAAGGGAAGAGCCCTCTCCAAACTATTCTTTTTACGCCCGACAATCTCATTCTGAGTAGGATTGTTCTTACAAATCTATATCCTACGGGTCATCAGAGTGATGTGGGTCTTGACCGCGCCATTCTTCTGTATGCCTTGATCAATGATGTCCCTCTTGATCTAGGGTCTCTTCTCTGTCGGGTCATTATTGAGGCTTTTCAGTCCTCCAAGAAACGGACTGGCTTGCCGTTTGCATGTCTCATCACCCGAATCGCACTTTCCCAGTCGGTTGCCTTTCTACCACAAGAGCCTAGAATAGCTCTTAAGGCTCCAATTGGTCGTAGGACGGTGCAGCTCAGTCGTGCTCACACCACCCCACATCCTATCTGTGTTGAGCATCCTCCCGCACCTTCCTCTCAGCCTTCGAGCTCTAGACCTTCCTCTCAGCCATCTAGCTCTAGGCCTTCCAGCTCTCAGCCATCTAGCTCGGCACCATTCTCTTCGGCACCCGGCTCGACCGAGCCCAGTCTTCAGCAGGTTCTTGAGTATTTAGCCCGCCTTGATGCTCGGTTGGATACTTTCAATGTCCGGTTTGATACGTTGGATGCCCGGTTTGATAACCTACAGTAGCATGTGACCCAACGCTTCAATGACATTGAAGAGCAACTTAATGATGAAGATGGTGACAGTCCTGCAGATGATTGAGACCCTTTGTCAGCCTGTGACAAAAAGGGAGTGATTAAGGGGGAGTTTGGATACTAACTCAGGAGGAGTGTTAGTTGGTAGCAACACTTGTGTTTTAGGAACAGCAGCCTTTGGTTTTTATCTTTTGGTTTTATATCTCTTGTTTACTACTGCTGTGTATCTAATTGTTCTTGAACTCATTTTCTGATTAATTGTTTAATGGAATATTTTGTCTCTAAAGCCTGTACTTGTCATGTCTATTCATGAATTGTGGTTTGTGATTGGCAAACAATTCTTTGTGCGATATGTTTAACCATTTGCTAAGTACGTGCAGAAATATTTCATCTTGTTCAAGAATATGAATCTAGTGATGGGTGTGCTAGGATTAGGTCATATGTATAGGTTAGAGGTTTTGTCACAGAAATGCCAAAGGGGGAGATTGTTGAGGCAAAAATGAGTTGATTGGCATATTCTTGTGAAAACCTGTGTAAAATAGTGTTGTAACAAGTGTTAAAGTGAAAGGATTGAAGTGTGCTGATCACTGGTCAAAATAGGTGTCACTCGCTCGACACATGGCTCGAGCGAACTCAACCAGATTGCACCGCTCGACACTCGCTCGACAGGGCGCTCGAGCGAACTCAAGCAGATTGGACCGCTCGACCCTCGCTCGACACATGGCTCAAGCGAACTCAAGCAGATTGGACCGCTCGACCCTCGCTCGACACATGGCTCGAGCGAACTCAAGCAGATTGGACCGCTCGACCCTCGCTCGACACTTGGCTCGAGCGAACTCAGACAGATTTCGGCGCTCGACCTTCGCTCGACACTGCGCTCGAGCGAATGTTCCAGATGACTTAAAACCTAGGGTTTTCATGCGCCTCCTTTGAGTTGTACTATAAATAGAACAGCTTCTCTGCTGTTCTATGTGTGGAGAATCAGAGCAAAAACCCTAAGGGCCTCCAAGATATTTTAGAGCAACCTCTCCCCCACTTGGTTGATTCTCTCTTGGATAAACACATCTCCACCACACTACATTCAACATCAATCTTCAATTGAGTCCATTGGAGTGGACAAGTTCATTGGCCGGAAGAGTCCGGAGCTGTGGTGATGCAGAGATCGAGAGGTTCTCGTGGGAAGCTATAGAAAGGTCGGAGTTCCGACACTACATGCGTGTAGAGATCGAGTGGGTCGCTCGTGGTGTTGCAAGCCAAGTTTAGCTACTACAAAGGTTTTGTGAGTGTCTCTAAATTGGTTGTAACAAACTAAATTTTCTATAGTGGATTTGAGGTGGTGTCTTACACCCGGAGTGGTTTTAGATTTTGAAGACGTTCTTCAAATGAGTTTCCACTCCGTGAACAAAATCTTGTGTTGATTATTTGTGTGGTTTATTGCTTTGATTAATTGTTGTTTAATAATCTTTCTAAAAAGACCATAAAAATTGGATTACACCTATTCACCCCCCCTCTAGGTGTAGTGTAGTGTAGAACCACTGCTTTTTCAAGTTGCTATTTCCTCTGGCTGGCCGATCCATCAACTTGATGTGCAAAATGCATTTTTGCATGGCACTCTGGATGAGGACGTTTTTATGTCACAACCAATGGGTTTCACTCACCCTCAATTTCCTCATTACGTGTGTAAATTGAATCGGGCTCTTTATGGCCTTAAACAGGCCCCTCGTGCGTGCTATGCACGACTAAGCTCCAAATTGCTTGAATTGGGTTTTCGAGTATCAAAATCTGACACTTCATTATTCATCTATCAGCATCAGCCTGTTACCATCTATTTCTTAGTCTATGTTGATGATGTGGTACTTACGGATTCAAATCAGCATGCACTAGATCAACTTGTTTCCTTGCTAAGTGTTGAGTTTCCAATTAAAGATCTCGGCCCGATTCACTATTTTTTGGGCATAGAATGCCACCGAGATGCTACTGGCCTTGTATTATCTCAAAAAAAGTATATTCTTGACTTGCTCAAGAAAACAAATATGCTCAACTGTAACTCTGTAAGTAGCCCTATGTCTCCTTCTACAAAGCTTTCTACTTTTGATTCTACATCCATGGAAGATCTTTCCTTATATAGGAGTGTGGTGGGCAGTTTACAGTACTTGTTGTTTACTAGGCCAGATTTAGCTTTCTCTGTAAATCGGGTGTGTCAGTACATGCATGCTCCTTGTATCTCTCACTGGCAATCTGTTAAGCGTATTTTACGCTATCTAAAACATACATTGGATTATGGCTTGCGCATCACACCATCTCAGTCTTCTACATTAGCTGCCTTTTCTGATGCTGACTAGGCCGGATGCCCAGATGACAGAAAATCAACTGGAGGGTATTGTGTGTTCTACTGTAAAAATTTGGTATGCTGGAGTTCCAAGAAATAGGTCACTATTGCAAGGCCCAGCACTGAGGCTAAATACAAGGCTTTAGCACATGCAACTTGTGAGTTAATCTGGATACAGTCACTTCTATCTTAACTGGGTATTTTCTTGCCCAAACCGCCAACTCTCTATTGTGACAACTTGGGAGCTACTTACCTCTCAATGAATCTAGTTATGCACTCTCGCACAAAACATGTTGATATTGATTTTCATTTTGTTCGAGATCGCATTCATGCCAAAACTCTTCAAGTATCTTTTCTCTCAAGCAAGGATCAACTTGCTGATATTTTTATAAAGCCCCTTTCAGTCTCACGATTCTGCACACTTCGGTCAAGCCTTACAATCCTTCCATGACTGCTTGGCTCGCAGGGGGATGTTAACAATATCACTACACTCACCAAAGATGTCAAGGACAACTCATCACCTCAGAATACAAGATCAGAATAGTCTAGAATATATTGTGTATTGTCATATATGTCCCTTACGGTTACAACAATATTATTCCCTTTTAAGTGTATAAATACCACCACTGTACAAGCAAATATTCATCAATAACAATATACACTTTTTCCATCCTTTCCTTTTGTCTTGTTTCCATTAGAGAGGGACTTACGGTGGCCAGGGGTAGCACGAGGTGACCGATGATCCTTTCTAAAGAGGTGATGATGGCGTCTTGCCGGCTAGGTGATTGCGAACATGCTATGTTTTTTATGAGCAAATCAAAGGTTTACAACTTCATGCAATTGGTGTCTACGGCTTATTTGCGGCTAAGGAAAGAAAACATGGATGGCTGCTAGATGTGCAGAGGCTTCCGAGATGTAGTGGCGGATGAATGAAGGAACTTCATGCAATGGAGAGACTTTGACTCTTTGAGGAGACAAGTGTGTGAGTGAGAACTATGGATAGAGAGAGATGGAACGAAATGAAGAGAGAGATAGAAAAAATAAATTTTTTTATTAAAAAGTACACCCGGTTACGTTGGGGTTGCCCCAGCAGGTTGCAAGTAGAATTTTTCTTTCTCCAAACTCCTCCGAAAAAGGAGGCTGTTTATTCCCCCTCACAGGAAATGCCATCAGATTGGGAAACTCCCTTCCCCTCTTCTAATCTCAAGTTACCTCCCCGACCAATAAAAGGAGCTGCTCTCATCCAATGGCCATACGAAAAGCCATTCTTGAACTTGCTTAGTTTCTGTTTCTAGAGGACACTCTCTTTGTGGCTATGTCCCAATCTTCCACAGCAATAGCACAGATTAGGTAGGCATTCATAAGAGAACCGAACCCAGAAGGACTCCCCTTCCCTAAATTGATCTTCTTGCATCTGAGAAGTGGTTTTGTGATATCCATTCTTACCCGCACATGAATTCCCCCCTTTCCATTACCCCCTTTTCTAATTCAACTTCTTCCACTTCACCCACCGCCATCACAATCAAATTTCCCACATACTCATTTCGAGCAATGAGAGGTAGGTGATTGAGCTGAGATATTGCATATTTTAACTATTTAAAACCAATGTATTTTAAATTCCTCGTGACATTATTATTGGTTTTAGTTGGAAAAATAGTTAATAAGCATAAATTCGAGTTGTGATTTTTAATTGATTAATATCATGTTTATGCTTAATTTTATAACTATGATTTTTATTTTCTTATTTTCAGCTTAAATAAATCTGGTTGAAACTTTGGACCAAAAGCACATGCAACTTGATCAAGCTGGCGAACAAAAATCACGGAGCTGGGGGAGTTTACGTTTGACAGACAGTGGCTGTTTTTATTTTACATAGAAACCAAGAGCTACAGACGGAATGGAGTGTTTTTCTTTGACTTAAGAGAGACAGAGAAGAAATGAAGGAGCCGAAAGAAAAAAAAGAGAGGTAGACGGAAGAAAAAGAAGCACGCCTGGATTTTCAGAATTTACGGAAAGAGAAGGGGCATGCTGGTCTGGATGTATATGGGAGGCTAATTAGTTCAGTGAATTGTTTATGCAGAAAAAGTGGATTTTAATGTTGAAGACCTTTTATTAGGCGGTGAGGAAAAGTAATAGAGTGTCGGCTGAGATTGATTTGTTGTTCTTGGAGGAAGTCATACGGTGGGGAATGTGAATATGAAGTCGGTTGGTGCAGCTAAAGTGGACAAGTCTGGATGATATTTTCACATTGGCTTATTCTATTTAAAGGAGTCACTTAATAGGAGGCACTCTATTATGGGAGTGAGGGATTTGGAAGGAGGTGTTTTTCGTTTTCAGACCTGGAGCAAGGAGGCAGCTGGAATTTTTCTTTCTTCTTTGTTTTCGTTCAACATTTTATTCTTTTTTTTTCCTTTCATTTCATTTGACGTTGCAGAAAAACTCTCTGTTTCTTGCTTCATTTTCTGTTTTTCATTCGGCATTTCTAGACCTCATTCGGCAGCACTTCATTTTATTTTTCTTTTCTGCAATTTTCATTTCTAGTGTTTACATTTCAGATGGAACTCTCTCTCTTGCTCGGCAGCTTTAGTTTCATTTTTATTTTTCATTTTTTTACATAACAGAGGCGGGAGCTTTCTGGCTTTCTTCTTCATTTTATTTTTCTGCTGTTTTATTATGGCATTCTTTTTCGTTTAGGTACTTAGACCTTAGACGCAGGCGGCAATTTTCTTTATTTTTCTTTTCGGTTACAGGCCATTGGGTTGGCAAGTATTTTTTTTATTTCATTGAAAGTTTCTCTCATTCTAGACGGTTGGAGGCGTGACTTTATTTTCCTCTTCTTTTTCATGTTTTGAGTAGATTGGTAGAGGAGCAGACCTGAGGTAGCGGCTGGTTCTTTTTATTGTTGGATGTTTTTCTTTTATGTTTTAGTTTTAGAGCTGTAGACCGAAGGAGCAGAGTCGGCTGGTTATTTATTTATTTTCCCTGCTTTACGTTGTTTTGTTCAGACACAAAAGAAGGTTTCATGCGGCAGCAGCTTGCTTCATTTTTCATTTTGGGAAGTTTACATTTTCAGTTTTCACTCTACTTTAGTTTTACTGCGTGCAGCCTTCTAGGATTTATTTCATTTGGATTTTTTTTTTCTCAGATTTTGTAACAGCCCGCTAAAATTATCAGTTTTGGATTCTTTCCCGACAGCAATCACATCTCTCTCGTCTTAACCCTCTATTTTTAGTTATTTATATTTAACATAGTTGATTTGGTTGGCTGTAGACTGTGTAGTTAGTGTTTGTGGAGTTCGCTGCGTAGTTGTGAAACGAAGTGTGGTTGTGAAGTGTTAGGCTTGATTTTGTAGTTTTGTGGACTGTGCTGTGAAGTATAGGCGTGAGATGGATGCCATAGATGTGATACGGCGAGTTGTGTGAAGAGAATACGCATGTAGCGTATTCTGTGTAATGTAGCGACGCGCCGCGCGACGTGCGCTGTAGTGATGTGGGTCGTAGAAGGAAGGGAGTACGCATGTAGTGTACTCCGTGTGGTATGGCGATGCATCGTGTGATGTGCATCGTGTTGATGAGTGTTGTAGCGAAGGAAGTACGCGTAGCGCGTACTCCGTGTCGCGTAGCGATGCACCGTGAGACGTGTATCGCAGTGATGGGTTTTGTAGTGTGAATGGAAGAGAGTTCACGTGAGTGTACTCTGTACTAAGTCGTGATAACCGGATGGCGTGTCACGAAGGGTTGGATGGCGTAGCAGAGAAGTGTGGAGCGTATGGTGTAGTGTTGGGAAACTGTATGACAGTGTCCCGAAGCAGTGGTGTTATGGATTATAGTCTGGGGTGACTGGTGTCATCTTGTGGTTGACTATGGCTAAGAGTATATGGATTGAGAAAGGAATTGTTTGTTGGTTATTATTGATAATTTTAATGAACTTGTTTTAGTGCAAAGGTTTTCTGAAGTCAAATTATCTCTTTCGAGTATAGTGAAACCTCACGTTGCCCGTAGTGTTGCAAGTGCTCAAATATGGCAATTGAGTTCAGAATTGAAAATCTTAAGGACTTGAGTGTTCCTCTTCCAGCTGTTGTGCAGTTCCTCGTGTTTCGCCTCTATTCTCATAGAACGCGACGATCGAGGTAAGTTAGCCTCTAACTTACTATCAGTTTATTGTGTATGTGTGATGGGTAAGGGAACTACAATTTATGTATGTATGTTATCGTATATGCCATGTCATGCTATGTCATTACATGTTTATCTGTTAAGTATGATTTAATCTCTCATGAATATTTATCTGTTACACAATCTTTTCTGTCATACAATGTTGTATGTTATAAGTATGCCATGTTAAGTATGCCATATGATACATGTATGCCATTAAATGTTTATGATTAAATCATATTGTGCCATTTACAAGCATACGCCATGTTAGAAAAGTATATGATATTAAATAATATCTCATGCATTAAGAAAGATAAGACATGTTATGTTACGTATAATACGTGGGGCCACAACAACTGTGGAGTACGTATTATATTTTATGTTACGTATAATACGTGGGGCCACAACAACTGTGGAGTACGTATTATATTTTATGTTACTTATAATGCGTGGGGCCACAACAACTGTGGAGTACGTATTATATTTTATGTTACTTATAATGCGTGGGGCCACAACAACTGTGGAGTACGTATTATATTTTATGTTACATGAAGTATGGGGCCACAACAACTGTGGAGCATACACTACATGAGACACAGCAATTGTGACATGTAGAATACGTGGGGCCACAACAACTGTGGAGTACGTATTATATTTTATGTTATGTGAATTATGGGGCCACAACAACTGTGGAGCATACACTACATGAGACACAGCAATTGTGACATGTAGAATACGTGGGGCCACAACAACTGTGGAGTACGTATTATGTTTTATGTTACTTGAATACGTGGGGCCACAACAACTGTGGAGTACGTATTATGTTTTATGTTACTTGAATACGTGGGGCCACAACAACTGTGGAGTACGTATTAACGCACGTTATTAATCAAGACAATTAAATAAGATTCCAAGTTTATGTTAAGTCAAGTTTCAGATCAAGTGCATGATAAGTCAAGTTTCAGATCAAGTTCATGTTATATTATGCTCATGTACATGTTATGTTCATGTTCATGTTATGTTCCAAGTTCATGTTCACATCATGTTATGTTCACGTTTATGATATGTTCAAGCTCACGTTCATGTTATGTTATGTTCATGTCCATGTTATGTTTCACGTTCATGTTATGTTGTTTGTTCATGTTATGTTTTAAGCTTAAGTTATGCCATGTTAAGTCAAGTTCAGTTCACGCTTAAGTTCTGGTTAAGTCATGCTATATGTCAAGTTATACTATGTTTATGTATGACTATAATTATGCATTTATGCTTTTACTGCCATGCATGCATTTTTAACCTGTGTGTGAGTTTTATGTTAACTTACTGAGATTTGTAATCAAATCTCACTGTGGTAGTCCCAACTACCATTCCCCCAAATGGTAGATCTTGTTACAGGACCCAAAGGAGAATTGGAATCTGACCAACTGAATACGGTCGACTAGGCCACGGTGCGATGTTGATGATGGTATAGTATTTAACTTAGGTTAATACTTGTACTTTTGGAGTTGTATCTCAAGTATTCTTTTGATCACAACCATTTTGGACTAGTGTGATGATCACGGCTTTTTAGTATGCCTTTATGTATGAATTATATTTCAAGTATTTGGGATATATTTAGTTTGGTGCATAGTATTGCTAAAGAAAAAGATTATCCGCTGCGAATATTGCATAATGCTAGATGCATGTTAGGAACATTGCATCTTATATGTCATGAACGGGGGCAGGTAACCTTGTGTTGCATGTCTCGACGCTTCAAATGTCCGTTCAATCCCAAGCGGAATTTGGGGGCGTCACAGATTTTATCATGACTCCACTTAGATTTATTTTTGTTACTAAAAATATCATGTGTAACTAATTTCTAAAACTTGGGTTGTGGAATGGAACTTGATTTATTTTAGGATTCTAGTTTAATGCAATATTTTGTTGATAAAGATTGAATTCACTACGTTACTAGTTGGATTTAAATTGAAAATAGATTGCGGCTCTTGCTCTTGTTTTGTTGTTGACGTAAGGCACAATAAAAGCTTGAAAATTATCAAGGCTTCTCTTGATTGATTGTAAATGTGCGTTTGGCTAGTAAAGTAGAGAATTCCTTTGGGAAATATTGCAAAACTTGAGCTTAACTTTTTATCTTCCGATTATCAATGCCTTGATTGGATTGTTAATCGAGAAAATTATCTAGGATCCGAAATAAAGAAAGTCTCATACCCAACCCAAGTGTTTGTTAATTTACCTTTTTGAGTAAAAACTCTAATTTCAACTTCAATTATCTTTTGCATTGCATTTTAATTTTATTTTCATCTCTCATAATCGACACATTTGTTACTCAAAAATCTCATATACGCTTTGATAACCCTTTATCCCTGTGAAATACGATCTTGGACTTATCCTTGATACAACTTGACACTTCTACACTTAGAAGTACATTCGAGACCGAGTCAAGTTTTTGGCGCCGTTGCCGGGGACAACTGGTGTTTATTAGAGCATTCCTCTACTGCTGAGAGGACGTTTGTGGAGCTGTGAACCTCTTCACAGCCTGGGTGACATCTAATCTTTCTCCCTTCTCTCTATTTATTTTTCATTGCCTTTGATTATCTGCTCTTGTTTGTATGACTGGTTGGACTAGAGACCATACATCTCGACTGTTTAGGACAGAATCATTGACATCTTTTAGCTCTGCATCATCTTCCGTTGAATCATCAGCTGACACTGATAGCAGCATGGCTGAAAATGAGCATCATGATAGGGAAGTGGAGAATCCAAACAGGACACTTAGAGAATATCTTCAGCCTGTTAGGACTAGCACACCTTCTTGCATAATTTTACCTCTTAATGCAAATGCTTTTAATTTCAAACCTGGGATGATTCCATTGTTACCACACTTTCATGGTATGGAATCAGAGAACCCTTACTTGCATATCAAAGAGTTTGAAGAAGTGTGTTCCACATTCATGGATAGAACATGCACTGAAGAGGTCATAAGATTGAAACTGTTTCCATTTTCCTTAAAAGACAAGGCTAAGACATGGTTGAATTCCTTAAGACCAAGATCCATTGGGACTTGGCAAGAAATGCAAACTGAATTTTTAAAGAAATTTTTTCCCATGCATAGAACCAATGCCTTGAAAAGACAAATCATGAATTTTTGCCAAAAGGATGTGGAAACATTTTATCATTGTTGGGAACGATTCAAAGACCTTTTAAATGCATGTCCTCATCATGGATATGAGAATTGGAGGGTCATCAGTTTTTTTTATGAGGGGTTGCAACCAAAAATGAGACAATTTGTGGAAACCATGTGTAATGGAGCGTTTTTTAGCAAAGAACCTGAGGAAGCTTTTGAATATTTTGATTATCTAGCTGAAAATGCACAATCATGGGATACATCTGACATTCATGATAGGTCGGAAAGTACGAGGACAATTTCAGGGGGTGGGAAATATAATCTGAGGGAAGTAGATGATTTGAATGCTAGGTTGGCTATGATTTCTAAGAAATTAGAAACCATAGAACTGAAGAAAGTGAATGAAGTACAAGCTGTACCTCAGATTACCTTGAGCTGTAATATTTGTGAGGGCCAAGGACATTCAACTAATGATTGCCCAACCATTCCAGCTTTTAAAGAAGTTCTTTTGGATCAATCTAATGCTGTTAATATGGTTACTAAATCTTTTTCAGGTCCTTATTCCAACACTTACAATTCGGGATGGAGAAATCACCCTAATTTTAGTTGGAGGGGTGAACAAGCTGCTGTACCTGCACCCAACATAGCTGGTCCTTCACAATTTGCACCCTATACAACCCCAGGAGGTTCAGGACCATCTCAATATGCCAACCACATGGTGCCAGCTCAGAAAAAAAATCTTGAAGACAATTTCCAGCAATTATCCACCAATTTTCAGCAGCTGTCCACAAATTTTCAACAATTCATGCAAAGTCAAGCTGCTATCAATAGTCAAAATTCACAAGCAATTGCTGACATTCGAGGGTCAGTCACAAGGTTGACCACAGCCATGAGCACTCAAGAGAAAGGGAAGTTCCCTGCACAATCTCAGCCTAATCCACAAGGCCAAAACCAGCAATTTCAAAGTATGGCAGGAGATCCAAATGTCAAGCAAGTCAAGGCTATTACAACCTTGAGAAGTGGTAAGGTGATCGGCATCCCAGATCAAGAGGTAGAAAAGAATGGTAACATTTCTAAACCTCCTTCTGAAAATGAGGCACATGGTCCTTTGGAATCTAAAAGTGTCCCAAGCACTACACTTGCACCTTTTCCTCAAAGGTTAATCCCTTTGCATAAAGATAAGCATCACGCTGAAATCCTTGAAATTTTTAAGCAAGTTAGGATAAATATACCATTATTGGATGCTATTCAACAGATTCCTACCTATGCTAAATTTTTAAAGGATTTATGCACTGTGAAAAGAAAATTAAATGTGCAAAAGAAAGCTTTTCTTACTGAGCAGGTTAGTGCTATTATCCAAACCAACACTCCTCCCAAATACAAGGATCCAGGATCCCCTACCATAGCTTGCATGATAGGGAACTCAAAAATAGGCCAAGCATTATTAGACTTAGGTTCCAGTGTGAACTTATTGCCTTATAATGTTTATGTTCAGCTTGGATTGGGTGAGTTGAAATCTACTTCTATCACATTGCAGTTGGCAGATAGGTCTATAAAGATTCCTAGAGGTGTTGTGGAAGATGTTTTGGTTCAAGTAGACAAATTCTACTATCCAGTAGACTTTGTCGTACTCGACATGCAATTGACTAATCATTCTACTTTCCAAGCACCGGTTATCTTAGGAAGACCTTTCTTGGCCACTTCTAATGCACTCATAAATTGTAGAAGTGGAGTTTTAAAATTGAGTTTTGGAAATATGACCTTGGAGCTAAATATTTTTAATCTTTGCAGGCAACCGCAAGAAGTTGAAGAAGTTCATGAAGTGAATTTGCTGGAAAATTTCATTGATGACAATTCTGCACATTACTTTCAACTTATTGATTCTTTAGAGGAATTTGAAGAAGATTTGAAAATATTTGATAATATTAATGACTCATCTCTTGTTTCCTCAATAGGTCAGCAAGTTACACCACCATGGAGGCCAAAATTTGAGCAACTTCCACCATTGACATCAACTCTCAAACCTTCGGAGGAGCAATCCCCAACTTTGGACTTCAAACCTCTTCCATTGGAGTTGAAGTATGCTTTCTTAGGACCACAAAGCACTTTCCCTGTGGTAATTTCTTCTCACTTAACTAGTGAACAAGAAGATAAATTGCTAGATGTGCTTAAGAAGCATAAAAAGTCTATTGGATGGACAATGGCTGATATAAAAGGTATAAGTCCCTTGGAGTGTACCCATAGGATTTATTTAGAAGATGATGCAAAACCTTCTCGGGAAATGCAAAGAAGGTTGAATCCCACAATGAAGGAAGTGGTTAAAAATGAGGTGTTGAAATTGCTTGATGTGGGTATCATTTACCCCATCTCGGATAGCAAGTGGGTAAGTCCCATTCATGTAGTTCCAAAAAAATCTGGGCTTACCATTGTTAAAAATGATCAAGATGAATCGATTCCTACAAGAATTCCTACTGGTTGGCGCATGTGTATTGATTATAGGAAGTTGAATGCCGCCACTAGGAAAGATCATTTTCCTTTGCCTTTCCTTGATCAAGTGTTAGAAAAAGTCGCTGGACATGCTTTTTATTGTTTCTTAGATGGGTTCTCCGGTTACTATCAATTGGAAATAGCACCAGAGGATCAAGAAAAGACCACCTTTACTTGTCCCTTTGGTACTTTTGCTTTCAGGAGAATGCCTTTTGGTTTATGCAATGCACCAGCAACTTTTCAAAGATGCATGCTTAGCATTTTTTCTGACATGATTGAGAACACTCTAGAAGTGTTTATGGATGATTTTTCTGTATTTGGTGATTCATTCGAGGTTTGTTTAACCAATTTACAAGCTGTTTTGGCCAGGTGTGAAGAGAAGCAGTTGCTACTTAATTGGGAGAAGTGCCATTTCATGGTGCAACAGGGCATTGTTCTAGGACATGTTGTTTCATCTAGAGGACTTGAAGTAGATAGAGCAAAAATCGATTTGATTTCTAAACTTCCTACACCTAAGTCAATGAAAGACATTAGATCTTTTCTTGGGCATGCGGGTTTTTATAGGAGATTTATCAAAGACTTTAGCTCTACTTCTAAGCCTCTATGTAAGCTATTGATGAATGATGTAAAATTTGATTGGACACCTGAGTGTCAAGAAGCTTTTTGTCGGCTTAAAACTTTGCTAACCACTGCTCCGATTCTTCAACCTCCTGATTGGTCACTTTCTTTTGAAATCATGTGTGATGCAAGTGATTTTGCTATAGGAGCTGTTCTTGGACTTAATACTTATTGTAACAAAATTTGGCTTAAAAAGGCCAACTGGTCTGTTCAAAACAATTATAAACATGTCAATATCTTGTCGACGTGCTTCATTTGAACAATTTGTATAATTAAACAATTTTATTTAATTATAATTAAAAAATTTAAAGCTCTAAGACCATATTAGTATTTTTTTTATTTTTTTGAAACTCTCAGTAATTTAATGTTAGTACGTTGGAATGGATTCGTGGAATATGGTTTTTTATTTATTTAGATGAATTTTATGGGATAATAATTCCATTTTGCTTGGATATTTATATTTGTGTTGAGAAGTTGGAAATGGGTACTAATTTTGGTTATGGGCATCCATCTTCAAATTGATTTTGTTACTGATCTAGTTTTGAATACGTACATATATTTTGATACAAGTTATGTTTTTAAAGATATAAAATTATGTTAATAAGTTTAAACATTCAATCCATTTAAATTAAAGAATTCAAAATGGATTGATATAAGTTTTTTTTTTTTTTTTTTTTTTTTTTTTTTGTCCTGAGGAAGAGGGTAGTATAGCTTAATTCCTTCTAAAAGCCAAATAAGATTTTTTCTGATAATTTTTTAAATTGACAAAAATATCCATAATTTTCTGGTGAAAATAATAGCAGCTAATTTGATAAAATTTTGTCGTAAAAAAGTAAGTCAAAGTTTATTTTTCCCCGCGATGGATATTCGCCACAAATACTCTTGCCTTTTCTAGAATAATTTCCTGGCGTTTTGGAACCAACAAAATTTATTCCTAGTGTGTAGTTGTTTTTTTCCTGATATTTATTTCTTTTATGATAGGTATTTGCTTACTAAAAAAATTAAAAAAAATGATAAATTTGGATAAATTTATATTTGTTTGCCAATATCATTCAAATTACCTCAACGTACATATTTGAAATTCACTACTTTTTCGTCTTAAGTTTTACACAATACCATCCAACATAACACAATAGAATGTAAATTTACAAGTGGAATTCTTTCTTCATAGGTTCAACTTTGATTCCATCTTTGACAACTTCTGAAACGTTTTTGCTCTGTGTTTCTTGTTCAATTCTATGAGAAACAATAGCACAAAATAGATCATGAGGTTTTGGATTTATATCTAGATACTAAACATGCCTAGTGAAAGAAACAGAATTATAAACTAAACAAACGTAAAAAAACAAAGAAAACACACCAAAAAATCTAGATTCTAATGTTAGGATTGATACGGATAATTACTTATTGCACACCAAGCATCTATTTATTATAATGAGTCCAATCAAGATTTATATCTTTGACTCGTCTAATTAAAATAGTCAAATTAAGATTGAGCTATTTACTGCTAAAAAAGATTGAGTCATGCACGTGTATATATACGCACACAAAACTCTAGTAAACAAGAATCCAACCCAATAATGTTAGACCCAAACAAAATATTCCAAAGTCAATTTGAATAGTAAATTCTAAAATGTCCACATGTTGATAAGACTTCTTAAGCCCATGTGACTCAAACTGTAAGTACCCGTGTGATTTCCATTCCACTAATCAATGGTAAAGCGTAACCTCAGTAATAAGCGAGCATTATTTTATGCAGAATTTTTATAAATATTCTAACACTTCGATTCTTCGTAACGAAATATCTATGCATGCTCAACTTCCACAAAGAAGTCTCGTCGTAACTACTTCCTTCCAGGCCAAGCTTCAACCCAAGACACATAACGTCAAACATATTCCTAATTTTGACCATGTTTTTTTCACATCGCCTACACTTGAATGCAGCTTCTACGATGGGATGGTGGAGGTCCTATGCTGGCGACGAGAGATTTTATAGCTCATCTCTCACTATTTTGATCGGTATATTTGTGGTGTTATGGTTGGCCATCAAGAAACAAAGAAAGGCTGCAGCACCTCCATTGCCACCGGGTCCCTATAGCTTGCCAATAGTCGGGTACCTTCCGTTTGTAGGTACAGAACTTCATACAAAATTTGAGCAACTATGTGGGATCTATGGCCCCATTTATAAGGTTTGGCTTGCAAATAAATTGTGCATTGTTATCAGCTCACCCTCGCTAGTTAAAGAAGTTGTTCGTGACCAAGACGCAATATTTTCCAATCGTGATGCTAACATAGTTGCACGCACTCTCACATATGGGGGAGTCGATATTGCTTTTTCCCCGAATGGTCCTAATTGGAAGATGTTGCGGAAGATATTTGTGAGAGAGATGTTAAGTCCAGCAAATCTTGAAAGTACCTACGCTTTAAGAAAAGAAGAGGTAAGGAACACCATTAAAAATGTGTATGACAAAATAGGCACCCCAATAGATTTTGGGGGCCTGGCATTTGTAACGGTGATCAATGCCATCATGAACATGTTGTGGGGTGGCACACTACGTGGAGAGGAAGGGGCTAAGTTTGGAGTAGAGTTCAAGCATATCTTTGGGGAATTAGTGATGATTATCGGAAAACCAAATGTTTCGGACCTTTTCCCTGCTTTAGCAAGTTTTGACTTACAAGGGATCAGAAGGAAAGCAAAAAGAATTTCTGAAACCGTTGACAAAGTACTTGATTATGCCATTGACAAACAAATCAAGAGTTTGGCCAAAGCCAAAGAAGAGGGAACGACAAAGACAGGACAAAAGGACTTTTTGCAAGTTCTCTTGGAACTAAGGGAGCAGGAGGACGGTGCACCATCAATGAGCATGACCCAACTCAAGGCTATGGTTTTTGTATGTGTGTGTGTGTGTGTGTGTGTCTGCCTTTTTACTTTTGTGTTTCATTAGTACTTTAGAGCTGAACACAAGGGGTTGAGTTTGCCATTTATAACTTTAACTAATTCATGGACATCCAAACTTTATTTTGGTTTGTTTGTTTTTGTTTTTCAATTTTCAATTGAGCTGATCACCTTACTCTTGTTTAAATAGGACATAGTCTTGGCTGGATCCGACACCACAACAACTATGTCAGAATGGGTGATGGCAAGGTTGTTGAAGCATCCAGAGATAATGAGCAAAGTGACTGAAGAATTAACAGAAATCGTGGGATTTGGCAACTTAGTTGAAGAATCTCATTTGCCCAAATTACATTATTTAGAAGCAGTTATTAAAGAGACGCTTCGTTTGCACCCACCTAGTCCTTTCCTATTGCTTCGTTCTCCAAGTGAATCTAGCATCATTGGAGGGTTCCATGCACCCAAAGGTTCTAGTATTTTCCTGAATGCTTGGGCTATACAAAGGGATCCAAAGTATTGGGACAATCCATTGGAATTTAAACCTGAGAGGTTTCTAAATGATGCTTATGGTAGGTTTGATTATTCGGGCAACAATTTTAAGTATCTTCCATTTGGATCAGGGAGAAGAATATGCGCAGGGCTTACACTAGGGGAAAGGACACTCAAATACATCTTGGCTTCATTTTTGCATTCCTACAAGTGGAAATTGCCACATGGTTCAGAGATAGAATTTTCTGACATTTTCGGTATTACTACCAAGAAGAAGAATCCAACCATTGCAATTCCAACCCCAAGGTTATCCAAGTCTGAGCTCTACACAAAATAGTAAAATGAGAGAAATATACTCTATTGCTTTCCATACCAGTACCTTGTATAAGGCATGTTTATGCACAATAACTAGGAGGTTTAGATGCTTTTCACTTCCTACAATATAGACAATGTAATGATGGTTTCCAAATAATGCCATTTTGCTTGTCTGCAAAGAGGCTTATAAGTACACTCACCTGTATCTAGTTTTGCACAATTATTGGCCTATGAATAAAATCTTACTTTGGTGTTTCCTTTTCTTCTTCTTTTGCCCGTATGGCTTGGTTTTATAGTAAATAAAGTTTTGTTGGGTGTTTAATTTGTATTGTAATATTCATGTAAAGGAAGTCTGCATGATCATCTTCTTCGATTCTAAAACATTGACACAGAAAAAGCATCTCCATGATTTTTTTTTCCATTATTATGCCAAAATGCGAAGTGCAGTCTACCAATCATTCTTTAAGATATACACCTTTAGCAAAGGAATTTTTTTTACCATAAAGCAAAACAGCCAAAACTTTGGTTAGTGGTATAAAGAGAGAGCAATAAGACTATAGAGTATCATGGCTAGTACTAGGAAACCTTCACTATCAGAACCTCAATTCCAAGTCAGCAAGCTATGTTCTCTATTCATTCATTAATTAGATTTTATTTTTCAATTGGAAAAAAGGAATTTGTTTCTTTCATTAGTTGCCAACAACTTCTTTTACGACATCCCAAATATTCAACTAATCAATGTTAGAGATTGTTGAGAAAATATCAACCACACAAAATAACGGGTGGCATGTGTTATTAATATAGGAACTTTACAGAGTTCTATTAAGACTCTGTTACAATGGAAGCACTCGTGGAAAACATAACAAAGTCTAATGAGCATATTTTCTAAATAGGGTTGTAAATCTAAACTGCTTAATCGACCTAATCTGAAATTTTCAAATTAACCGACCCGAAGTGAAACAGTAAGAAATGGAAGAATTTCGTTTGAGTTTTGAAATGATTCGGCTAAATTGGTTAATACTTGTTAACTGAATTTGACGACCAAACATCACTGTTTTAGTCATTTACTCAAATTTCTTCCCTCGAGACTTCCAGCACACTCAGTCCTCTCCCTCGTGATTCTCTCAGTCTACACTCAGCCCTCTCACTCTTACTTTTTCTCACTCGCACTCTTTCTCACTCTCCTCTCCCTTGTTGCAAACAGTCTCCTTTCCCTTGGCCCTTGCAAGACTCAGTCGAACCTCACTTGCCTTACTAGCTCTTTCTTTGTCTTAGAGGCCCACTCCTTATCGCAGATCGTAGCTCCTTGTCACAGATTGCAGCTCACTCAGTATCTAACTCGCTCGCTCTCTCTGTATCTCGGTCTCTCAATCTCTCTGTCTCTAACCGATATGGATGATCTAAACCGTTAGGGTTCTTGAGTTTGATATATTGACGATTTCTCATGTCTCGTCTTTTATTGTATTTTTTATTTTCACATGAGATATTATATATTGAAGAGCTCCAATTTTTCTAATTAATGAGACTAAACTAATAATGCATGTACAAATTAAAGCTTCCCCCCTCTCTAGTCTCAATAATGCATCTACAAAAGTCCAAGAATTAAAAATACCATGCATTTAATGGGTCTGCTAGTGCATTTTGGGTCGATTTTGTGCCATCAAAAATTTATCGAGAATTGGTTAGAAGGATTTTTATTTTTTTGTATACAACGATAATCAAAATTTTTTCTTCTCATATACTTATAAAAGTTAAAATTAAAAAAAAAAATCGGGTCAGAATCCTGATACTCTTAAAAGGTACCCATAAGCGATTAATCAGGTAAAAAGAAGCCAGCTTTTTCAATTCAGGTTAGAACATGTTTTTTTTTCGAGTCTGGTGAATATTCCTAATTTTAAATTTGGATGACTTATCACGATCGGATTCTTTATCCTTCACATCCTTTCGCAAGTCCAATGAAGTGGAAACTACATTGAGCTTGGAATGGATTGTTGTAAAGTTTGATGAAGACAAGGGCTTGGTAAAAATATTTGCTAGGAGATAGAAACTTGGTCTCAGTGAGTTTCTTGGCAACCATGCCTTGACAAAGTGAAAATCAATTTCTACATGCTTTGTACGAGCATGAAAAACTAGATTTGTTGACAAATACGTTGCATGCTCTTATGTTGTCACACCATAAGATAGGGGATTGTGACAATTTAATACCAAGTTCCTGGAGTAAGGATTGAAGCCAATGAATTTCAGCTATTATATTGGCCAACACCTTATGGTCAGCCTCCATGCTTAGCCAAGCCACTGTAACCTTCATTTTGAAGTTCCCTAAAATTGAATTCTATTCTAAGAAAATATAAAATCCTTTAGTTGATCATCTATCATCACAAGAGTCTACCCAGTCGGCATTTGAAAATGCTTGTAGAATAAAATTTATAGATTTTCAAATATAGAACCATAGCTTTTCTAATTTAAATAGCGAAGAAGATGTTGCGTCGCTTGCCAATGGGAAAATTTTGGTTTGTGCATGAACTAAGATAATTTTTTGATGTGAAAGCAATATATGGGCGAGTTACTAATAAGTATTGCAAAGCCCCAACTATGATACAAAATAGACTAGTGTCATTGAAACCCTCACTATCAAAGGCACTTAGATCGGTGGGACTAGCCATTGGAGTGCCAAGTAGCTTGGCCTCATGCACTTTTGTATTAATTTTTTAAAAATAGAGTAATATATTATAATATTATATTATATTATATTTATACTATATATTAATATATTACTAATATATTATATTATAATATATAACATATATTCAATAAGAAATGTTCGAACGTGAGCAAAAGAAATGTTCAAACGTAATTTTGCTCATGTTCGAACTTTTTGTTCACGTTTGAACATTACTCGTACTTAAGGGTGAATTCGGTCTGGTCCGGTCCGGGGAGGTTTTACGGACCGGACCGAATTTCCTAAGGACCGATTCGGTCCGGTCGGTCCATTCGGTCCACCCTATGAGTTTTTTTTTTTTTCCAATGACATTTTGTTTAATACTTATGTAATTATATTGTGATATATTTAATATATATACATATAGTATACTATTATATATATATTAGTAATACACTACTACTATTAGTCTATTAGTAATAATACTATAACTAATAACTATATGTAATAATAGTAACAGTGATAACTATATATGTAACTATATGTAATAGTAATAATAATAATAGTAATATATGTAACTATATGTAATACTAATAACTAATACTATTAGTCTATTAGTACTAATAACTATATCAGTTATACTAGTATTATATATTATAGTTAATAGTTATACATTAAATAATAAAGTAATTTAGTATTAGTGATTTAGTATAAGTTATAACTATATTAATTATTAGTATAAGTTGTATAACTATAGTCTATACTCTATATTAAACTATTAGTATTTATTTTATTTTTATACCATATTAGAGTCTAGATTATTAGTATTTGTAATTTAGTATAAATATTTGTATTAGTATAAAATTATACATATATTGTAATTTATACCATAACTCTTAAGACTTAATAGTATTAGTAATTAATAGTAAATACATTAAAGAATATAACAATACTTTAATACTAAATATATATAGTTATAGACTTATAATGATTACTTATTAGTAATATAGTATAGTTATATAATAACTATATAATATAGTATAGTTAAGTTAAGTGATTAGTTATTATAATTAGTATAGTTATACTAATATTAGACTATCATTACTATATTATATTTAGTATAGTATATTAGTAATTACTTAATGGCGAGTTAGTGATATAATTAGGTTAGATGAAAATTATAGTTATAGTATAGTTATAGGTTAGACTATTAGTAATATAGTATAGTTATAAACTTATATATATTAGACTATTAGTAATATTATTTATAGACTAGTGACTACCCACTTAGCTTTTAGTATATGTTATAACTTTTTTTTTTGATAAATAAAAGTTTAAGTATATGTTATAAACTAAGTTTTTAGTTTTTAGTATATGTTATAACTATAGTCCATATTAATATAAGTTTAAGTTTAAGTTCTATAACTATACTCTATATTAGACTATTAGTATTTATTTTATTTTTATACCATATTAGAGTCTAGAGTCTAGACTCTAATATTAATTTACTCTATTAGTATTAGTAATTTAGTATAAATATTAGTATTAGTATAAAATTCTAAATAATAGTATTAGTTAATAATTACTTAATGGCAAGTTAGTGATAGAATTAGGTTAGATGAAAATTATATAATTAATTATATACAATTATTATATAATCAATATATTATATGTATAAATTAAAAAAAAAAACAAATCATTCGGTCCGGTCCGGTCCAGTCCGGGATGAAAAACCCCTAGACCGTGGACCGGACCAAATGACTTCGGTCCACTAAAATTAGGACCGGGACCGGACCATTATCGGTCCGGTCCGGTCCGGTCTGTTTTTCCGGTCCGGACCGGCCGACTTTCACCCCTACTCGTACTAACGTTCAAACGTTTAATATATATAAGCTGAAAACTGAAACTTTCAATATCATTTTGATGTTTATCTCCCCATTTCACTCTTGCACGCCACTACTAAACTGTCGCCATTGTTGTTAAACCCCACCACAATCGTCACAAAAAAGTAGGCTTTCCTATTTTTTCCTTTTACAGGTATTTTTTACAAGTTTTCGTTTAAATTTTGTATAAACCGAAACTTAGTGGTGGCCGAATTTTCAACTCCATTTTCCAGCCACCACAAGTTTCCGTTGGCCAAATGGCCACCGTAGAAAAGCTTCTTAAAGTATACACTTCATTTATACAGTGGCATATGGCTACTTAGGTTGTCAAACATGATTTTCAAGAATGGTCATTCCGTGCCATAACATTTGAATGTATGACGTTTCAAATACTTAGCCGTTATGCCTTCCACATTTGAACGTGTATTTAGTACGTTCACATATATGTTCGAACATACTACTTTTTAATTTCATCATCGTTTTGCCTTCCATGTTCGAACATGAATATTGTACGTTCGAACGTTAATTTTTATATTGGAAGGCATAACGTTCGAACGTACCACAATTCAAATTCTTAGTCGTTATGCCTTTAACCTTTGAACGTGTATATTATACATTCCAACATTAATTTCTATGTTTGAACATTAAACATATACGTTTGAATATTTTGTTTGAACGTTCAAACATATGTTATATTATGTTCAAATGTTAATATAGAACAGTTTAAAATTAATACAAAAGATGCATCAATTATAGTACTAATATCTTTTTTTCTTTTCTATTTTCAAGATATGGCTCATCTTTTGCATACCAAGAAATGGGAGAGGGAATGAGCCACTCAAAACCCTTCTCGGATTGGGGCTCATACAGTTATGGTGGAGCGAGAGGCCCTGATAAACGAGTTCAACGAGCTCAAATGGGAGCAAACGAGGCTCAAAGATGTCTTCATCAGCAGAGGCTGGGGAAAAATCTGCACATTGAGGGGAAGGTATACCCCTCAATGGTTCGAAAGTTCTATGAGGAGTTGTGCTCCATGCCTCAAAATGCATCCTCTCACACTGTGACTGTACGCATTGTTTCATTCAAGATTTTAGCATATGTCATCACCAAGATCCTCGGGATTCATTGAGTAGTTGAGAGATCAACTACAACTGACTCTGAAATTGGCTACGCAGTCATGGTTCAGGCATCTACATCTGCATAAGGCACACCCGATGTAGGCATCTCTACATTATCTACTAGCTCAGTTGAGCTATCCTTAGCCAGTGATGCAAACCGGTTAGAGGTCGAGGGTATTGACCCGTGAGGCTCTAGATGATGAATGAGACAAGGATTTCTACATCCTCACCAGGAGAGACTGCAGGCAGATCGAGAGGAAGAACGCCTTCAACCAAATACATATGCTACCTTTCTTCCACTTGTTGCAGTTTATTGTTGCAACAAACCTGGATCCTTAGCCACATAAGACCACATTCAGTCAAACTCAAGCATAGTTTTTTATATGAGTGGCACGTGGAGATCCCATTGATTTGCCACTACGCATCTTTGAGAGAATCCATTACGAGGCGAGCATCGTCTCCACGGATTAACCTCTAGTATGATGTCATCATCAGTCAACTATTACTTGCTCAGAGAGTGCAACGATATACAAAGGAGTGGGTCATAGATCATATGAGCCCCCTCGACATAAGCACGCATCGATGTAGCATTAGATAGGGGATGGGGCATGCTCGATGTCAACCACCCCCTGTAGCAGATCTAGTTCCTTCGACATAGCCCAGGCCCGATGTGGGGATTAGTAGTCAGCAACTGACGAGTACATCTGCATGAGATTCAAGGCCTGGTTGGGTTGATGCAGTGATCTCGCAGCTGACTGCGCATATCAATCGATAGATCGTGGTTGTAGAAGAGTCTGTCGCCGAGATATGCCCATCATGTAGATATCTTCAACGAGAAGGTTGAGACCTTGACTAATGAGATAAGGAGCATGAATTTCATCAACAACATATTGATCTGAGTGTTGTTTATGAAATTCTATCACATTTTTTATTTTACTTTTAATATATGTAAGGAACAATTTTATTTAATATATTTATTATTTTTTAATTTCAATTCTCGATCTTCTTTAATATTAGATTTTCCAACTTTCATATTAAATCACTACATTTCAAATATATATATAAATATATATTTATAACAAATATATATTACAATTTTTTAGACTTGTTCACAAATTATGCACTATAAGAACCACATAATTTTTAAATTAGAGTCATATTTAATTTAAATATAAAATTAACATTCGAATGTTAATGACTAACATTCAAATGTTGGCACCAAAATATTTCACTTTTGCACATAAGTAGCCTCAATGTTTGAACGTCTATATGACACTCGAACGTAAATTTTCCCTCCATTCAAACGTCAAAAAAATCTCATCTGTCTTTAGTGACGGTTTTAAAAAACCATCACAAAAAATGCTTTTTAGTGATGGTTAGGGACTGTCATAATTTCTCTACCGTCACTAAAAAGTAATTCTGACATTGTAGTGCCTAGCTTTGGAAACATTTTATGATGATTAGCTGTACTAAGATTATGCTACCATTTGGCTTGAACTCATGATGATTATTAATGAATTGGAATGTTTTTAGTTATTTCAACATAAATTTGATTTTGTCACCCTTAATTCGTTTGGAATATTGCATTCTCCTAGTTACACGTATAGGATGTATTGCATGTTAACTGTCATGCACGAGGGTATGTAACCTTGTGCTACATGTCCCAACGCTCTTAGTCTTCATTCCATCCTAAGCGAAGGTTGGGGTTGTCACACCTCGTGACTCCGAGTGAAAACATCCCGGTGCACATAAGGAGCTGTTGCATGGCGCCCCTCATTTCAAGAGTCACCCTGGTGCCGATCCTGGTGGTGGCTTCCAAGCAGCTCGAGTCCAAAAAGACCAACTCTAGGGGCTTGTTTGGCTCCACCTTCCTAAGTGTTTGCTCATCCTGGATCTCGCTATCTGCCGAGGTGCACTCAATCAGAGGTGGAAGGATGTTCTGCAAGTTCTTGATTTCTTCCTCTGTGTCGCCTCCCCCTCCAGCATTCTTGGAGCCTTTGCAATCATTGTTGCTTCGCTCTACGTCATTTTCAGCTCGTTGGTGGCCCCTCTGAGCACCTCGTTCTCCTTCCTTACTAGTTGTTCCATTGTCACTAACCTTGCTTCCATGTTTGTCGATGTCACTTCTTATTGTCCCCAAGTCATCTAAGAACAGGTTGTCACAGGCATACGAAGGACACGTGAAGTCTACAGAGATCCCACAAACAACGCCACTGTTAACGTCGTGTTTCGTACGCCTTTGGGCCAGGCTCTAGCAACTTGGGTCTTCGAACTCTCACTTGCACACTTAGAGAAAACACAGAGAGTTGGGAGCCTTGGTGTAGGCCGAGGAGTCTCCGATACTTAAGTCAATATCACCTTAATAGTTTGTGTGGGAGATTAGAAAAATCAAAAAGAGTTCTTCGTACATAGGGATTGGTTTTTATACTAGGTTTTGGGGGGTGGGCTACCCATATCTTGTGTTAGGGGGATATGTCCCATTAATTGTTCATTTGGTCATAATCCTAATGCAGCGTGGCTCCTGGAGTGGCGGAATAAATGCAACGTGGCTTCCTGTCTCTTTTGTCATGCAGATTCACTCAGTCAAACTCCTCCTCACTTGTTGTCAAAAGATCAATAGCTACCAGCTTTTCCCGTCTACCTGCCTGCATAGGCTCTCTGAGGCTAGGTGTCATAGGGGCATGCTGAAGTGATGTGTCCCCTCCTTCCTTACATTTTGGGACTTCTCTAGTGATTTTGGCCATGGGCCAACCTCAGCTTCAAGGCTGAGGAACCAAGGGGCCTCCTAGCCGAGCCGAGTTTCACATGTTTGGACTTGTCTTCTAGGCCTTCGGCCCAAGAGGAAAAGTCCCCTTATTCATTATTTTTTCCCCTTTGATTTACATTGACTAACCAAAAGTATTTCTCTCAAGAAGGACCATTATGATTCTTCACCCTAATTTATTATGTTGCTTTGGCTCTTGTGTATCCCTATCTCATGTTTTTATCAATTTCTCTATTTGGATATAAGGTAATAAAAAAGTGAATTATCCTCCATTTCGTAAAGGGAAAAGAAGGGAAAATACATTTCACCCTCATATAATTAATAGATGTAATTTATATTTTGCACCCAAAACTATAGTTGATGTTGACATGCATTATATATCTTCTTGCTATAAAAAAAAATAAAAAAAAAATCTGTAATGCACGTATAAAACTTATTTTGGTTTGATGATTAAGATTGTGCCATATATATCATCTATTTTAATTTTTTATATATATCTTAATTATTATAATTGAGTATTATTTATTATTTTTTCCCCTTATAGGGTATAATATTTTAGTTTCGATAATTTGGAGATTGAGGATGCAACCCTAATTTCGAAAAAAGAAAAAAAAAATGTTAGAGAATATCATTTAATTTTTTGATTTATTAAGATCTGATCAATGATTATCAAAATTGTGTCAAGTCATCTATCTCTATAATTAGATAGAATATAATAAAAATAATGTTATCCTTTTTAATAGAAATCAAACTGTTTCAGTATTTTTAATTGTCAGATGAAGAAATTAAGTTGAAAACCACATTTTCGAAAGGAAAAAAATTTGTTGCAATTGAGAACAACTTGTACCATTATCCACTCAGTAACATATCCTAAACAGATAATGATCTCAGTTTTTTGGACAATGAACGTGAAGGCGAAGAAAGCAATGATCTCTTATCTAGCTTGTGGCCAAATATAGAAAATTTTGAGGATGTTGACAGGTAATGCCTGTCTTTGTGGTGGGGCCTTCATAAAATAATTTTAAGAAAGATGACGGGAATTATTGTTCCTTTAAAACTTTTTTCCTTTCATGACAAGATACAAAGATTCCTTGTTTATAAATTAAAACATGTTTCTTAATTTAAAGAGAGTTACAACGGGAAATATTAAACTTTATAATTAAAAGTCTTTCGTACAAAACATTGTGCCTAGACTGTCAGTCCTAACGCGTACTGCTCATCTTGTCCCTAGGATGGCACACAAAAACTAAAATGAGTCGATGACTCATAAGCATTACTTCATATAGTTAAAATATATTAACATAGGTTTTCAATCATGCATTCGTCACTCCATACATACTATATATAAGACATTCGTTCATTTAAAACATTTTGAGACAGACTTTTTCTTGAAAATGATTTTCTTTCGTAAAATGTTTCTTTTCTTTCGTAAAACATTTCCACATGCCTCGTGTCTTCATTTCTGAAAGATTCTGAGCATACATGCATTCTTTTTTAACATGCATACATTCTTTCTTATCACTTTCATTGGCCGTTACACACTGTTACGACCTGTGTATTAGGGTTATTGGTCTTTTGGAGCCGAACTCTACCCGTGGCCACGGGTTAGGAATCTCTTTCCGTCAAGATGCAGCACTGGGTACACTACCAGTACTACTTACCCGGCATTGCAATTTACCCATTCATTTGGTACCCATTCATTCATTCATATGGCCAATTCATTCATATGGCCGTTACATATTTTCATACATTAAAACTTTCAGTCTTTTCGTTCATTCAGTCCTTTTTATTTATTCTTTTCAATCCATTTAGTTCATAAACATCATTTAAAAGCATAGGCTTAAGTCTCGACATTTAAAAGCAGTCTTTGAAATCATGACATAAGCATCGTTTAAAACATCAATCTGTGGCATCCTTAAACATCATCTTTCAACGCATTATTTAAAACATTATCTTTCATAGGGTCATTTTAAAAGATTATCTTTCATAGGGACATTTTAACACATTTTCTTCGGGTCCTTTAAAACACTGCTTAAAGCATGAGGCCTTAGCCTCGTATTTCATTTCGAGAAAATATATCCAATACTTACTACGTATAACATCCATTCACATGCATATACTTAATACTTTGGGGTGCATAAAAAGGGGCTGCCAACGAGGGTCATTACATACATATACTTGAAAACTTATACTTAGCATTCTTTCTTAAAACATCGTTCGTGTCCTTTCGTAAAGGAAAAGCATTCCATTTTCATTTTCATATATTTTAGAAAACTAGAAGAATATGAACATAATACTTACCTGAACTTCATGCTGTACTCATTTCATGCAGTTCATTCAGGTGCGTGTCAGATGGCAACCTACATGCATACACCTAACCTTAACGTCATTATCAATCTAGTACATAAGCAACTAAACTAGAAATAGAACTATACCTCGCTTGGAAACACTCTCCTTCTATCACGTTCCCTTACGTGTTCCTTACCATGCTAAAACCTTTGGGACCACTTACAGTCACTAACTCTTCCAAACTCGACGTTCTACCTCGAGTGCTCATCTCCACAATTCACTTTAGAGTTAAAATACTAAGACCTTCATCTTACTCTTTTGTTAACCTCATTCCAACGCATGACTCAGAATGACTAAATCACGCATTCCAATCATAGACGGTACACCCGTCACTTCCTTCACCCATCCTAGCCCACACTAAATCCTCATTTCCACCCATACATGCCACATGACTTTAAGCCAACTCTGAGGCTTAAATATCGTGTAACCATGCTTAGGACAGATTACCCATTACATATGGTAAATTTATCTGGTACACGTGTCTCACTAGATGCACATGTACCTTACCCCCTTATCACCTAAGATCAACTTATATCCCATTGAATGCCCGCTTGTATACACAAGCTCCATACTCTGATACCAACTTCTACTCAAACCCGGTCAGCAGGACCTTCCTACTTCCAAGCCCTTTACAAGTTCATACCAACACTTACACGACAAGACCCCATTCACACTACGCCCCCATCTCGTCACGTAGCTCAAGACTAACCTCAAGCCACACCGTGACACCCGTCACCATGACAGGGTCACCTAACGACTACTTCGGGACACTGTTCCACAGTTCCCAACACTACCCACACGTTCTACGCTCCTCAGCTACACCATCCAACCTTTGTAACACGCCATCTAGTGCATCACGACTTTTCTACATGAAGTACACTCCACGTGAACTCTCTTCCATTCACACTACACGGCACACTACTACGACACATGCCACACGATGCATCGCTACACAACATGGAGTACACGCCACACGTACTCCGTCACAACACCACACTACACCACATCACTAGTACAGCACATACTTCACACCTAGACTTCATAGCACAGTCCAACACACCACACAACTATGCCCAACACTTTACTACACAGCGAACTCCACAAACAACCAACTAACTTCCAACATAAATAACGAAGGAGAGAGGGTTATACCATCTTCGACCTTAACCCGTGCGTTACTCGCTGTCTAGCACGGCCAGTGGCGTCAGAAGCCACTAGCTTGGGCGGTAGCGATCATCGTCATGGTGACTGTCATGACCTTGGAACAAGGCTACTTCGGGTGGACAAATCTAGGGTTTCGGCTACTAGATCTAGGTTGTACGAGGGTGGCCAACATGGTGGGAGTTCATGGGTGGTGGCTAGCCACGTACAGTGGTTGTTCACGGCGGCGGTTAGCCACGTACAATGGTTGTTCACGGTGGTTGGGGGCTGTTTGGGCTTGCAGTTGGTGGATCTGGAATGGGTGGCCATGGGGAGGCTCATGGTGGTGAGAGGCAGAGCACGACGGCATCTAGCGGTGAACAATGGATCCGAAAGGGATGAAGAGGAGCTGCATGAGGGAAAGGCTAGATCAAGGGCATGGGCAGTTGAGGGTGGCCAGTGGGTGCTTGTGACGCTGTTAGAGCGGTGGCGCTGGCCGTGCAATAGGGAGAACCCTTGCGTGAAGGCTTCGTGCAATGAAGAGGGAAAGGAGGCTATAGGGCTTTGGGTTCAGGGGAGAAGGATGGGGGCGGTCCTAGGGAGGTCATGGTGGTGCTTGGCACGGAGCCCAGTCGACGGCGGTGCCAACTGGTGGCGCATGGTGGAGAGAAATGGGTAAAACCCATTTCGGGAAGGAGGGAGGAGAAGAGAGAGAGTGCTGCACCATAGGGGGTTAGGTTTAGTCGGGTGGTCGCCAATGACTGCTAGAGGTGCGCTGGTGGCCAACAGCAAGGCTAAGACGACGGCATGGGGCTGGAGAAGCAAATTGGATGAGAGGGGGAGGGGCTTCCGTCAAGTATAAGGGGGGAGGGAAGAGAGAGATGGGAAGGGACAAGTGAAGAAAAATGGAGAAGGCTTGAGTATTTAATCTAGACTCTTCATCTTGGGATCTTTAAAATGATCTAACGATGAGGAATTAAAACACTAATTTAACTTAAAAATACTTAGAGGAATTAAGATATAATATTATTTAACTAAACTTTAGTTTATAAAATATAATCTTCATCCTTAATTAAATGATGAAGTTTTATTAATTACTTTTAAAAGAATAAAGCTATATAATTAATTTAGAGTTTTCAACATAATTTAAATCTCATAATATTTTTAAATAATTAAAATCATTTAATTAAAATAATTTTTCACAATTATAATATTTTTGGATCTCTTCAAAAATATTATAATTATCTTATTTAATATCAAGTTTGATCCAATAATATTATAAATAACCCATATAAATATTTCTAAAATATTTAAAATATTCGAATGATTTAAAACATTGGGCTTATTTTAAAATCACTTGATATCTTTAAAAATATGCTTTTTTTTTTAACATACAGAGCAAGATTCATGATCATAAGAGAGAATGAGCGGGATATTACATGACAGGCACTACAACAAATACCCACTTTTGTTGTATTTTTTTCCCTGCGATGGGTATCAGCCGGAACGAAGTAGCTATTCACTTCCATTTGCATTCTTCACGTCGATGTATTTCATCGCAGTCAATTATTTCCAATTTTGCGGCAGGAAATGATCTCGGCAAAAGAAAGCGCTGAAAACAGAGTAGAAATAAGTGACGATTGTATCATGATACACATGTTTGCAGTATATGAACTGTAAATACACTTGAATCTGAATCACATTGATATCCACCAGGTAATAAAGGAAAAATGAGACTAATTTCGTGGTGATTGAGGAATAATTTTATAAATGACTTTAAGGTTGCCCAACACACAATATGCATATTATTTGCATGGGTTTTGGAAGTTGAATTGATCAAAAAATATGAAGATGTGAAATTTGCATGTTCTTAAAGGGTAATGCAGAGTAATATTTACACATACTGATTTTTATGCCATTGTTGTGTATTGTTACAGGTCAATATTTTGCCTGCAGTAGGGTGGTCCCTTGGATGTGCTACCCAAGACCCCAAAGAACATTATGATGACAAATTTCTGCCCCATTGTATGTGCAGTGGGTATTTGTACATGAATTATAGTATTTATGACTGCTGGCATGTTGAAATGGTATGTATGGATGAGAATTTCCCTCTCATTGCTAAACTAAGTTATGGACAAAATTGAAGGAAAAAGAAATATGTGGCCTTGATATTTGACATACTACTATTTTCAGGAGGTTTTCTATACTGCATTAGTTTAATAATTTAGATATATATATACTCACGAAGATATGCAATCTCCTCTTTGTGGGTCTGATATAAACACACTGATATATATAGGCCTATATGTGCTGATATTCATCATGTGTGCAAAACTTGATTCAAGTGTGTTTATAAATATATAAACACATTTGCAAAACCAGATTCAATCGAGACCAATTTGAAGCGGAGATATATGTGCTTGTGTGTGAAAAGTAACCCTATATTGTGCAAACCCAATATGAGAAAACAGAGTTGATCATTGGTAATAAAGTGTCAAATAATCCATATCGGTATCTACATCTCTTCAATGATTTATGCATGGGCACTAGCTATATCGATTGGGAGGAATTAAATAGCAAGATTACAGCAATTTAATTAGTGAACAATTAACACTTCTAGTTAATTTGACAAATTAACACTTCCAGTTAATTTGAGGGTGATAACTGGGCAATGATTTGGGGTATTTTCGTGTGGGTACAAATTTACACCCAAATTTGATTAGCTAATGCGAAAAGGGAAATTTTAGGGGAGAAAAGGGCCGCCAAAAAAAGTGATACCTAGCGCCGGAGCATCAGTTGGTGGCAATTGTCAAAAGTTGTTGCTGCCACGATGAACCAATCCGCCGTTGATTGTAGCAACCTCAACTTGCGAGAGAAATTTTGTGAATCCGACGAGGGTTTATCGCAGGAAATTTGCCCACCATTTCACATATGGAGATCGGGTAGGATGCTTTAATTTTCCCGCCGATCTGAAATCGCAGACCAAATTACTCTGTGAGAAACACTCGTGGTGAAAAAAGACCATCGGCATCTTGTAAATCGTCGAACGCAAGGGCCTCTGTCCGTGACGAACTCATGCTCGCAAGAAAGAGGAAAGCCTTAGCGGTGCTGGCTCGACTTCAGTGGGGTTCAATAGCGGCAGTTAGGATTTTCCCCATTATTGACAGGTAGATCGACAAGAAGATGCCCTATTCTTCGGCGGCATCATTGCGGCAAAAATTGGAGAAGATGTCACACCTAAATCCTGGCGTTTCATCTGCGATGCCTAAACCGCAGCTTAATGATTTTAGCCACAGTTTTGGACTATGTTACTGCGACTATCGAGTGCGGCAAAAAATGACATATGTTGTAGTGTACCCAACACACATATCATACATATTTCTAATTTTGACCCTTTTTTTTCACTTCACTCTCCACTTGAATGCAGCTTATGCAATGGGATGGTGGAGTTCCTATTTTGGCAATGAGAGATTTTCTAGCTCAACTCTCACTATTTTGATCGGTATATTTGCGATATTATGGTTGGCCGTCAAGAAACAAAGAAAGGCTACAGTACCTCCATTGCCACTAGGTCCCCGTGGCTTGCCGATGGTCGGATACCTTCTATTTGTAGGTACAGAACTTCATACGAAATTTGAACAACTGTGTAGGATCTATGGCCCCATCTATAAGGTTTGGCCTGGAAATAAATTATGCACTGTGATTAGCTCACCCTCGCTAGTTAAAGAAGTTGTTCGTGACCAAGATGCAATATTTTCCAACCGTGATACTAATATAATTGGACATACTATCTCATATGGGGGAGCCAATATTGCTCTTTCCCCAAATGGTCCTCAATGGAAGATGTTGCGGAAGATATTGGTGAGAGAGATGTTAAGTCCAACAAATCTTGATAGTACATTCGCTTTACGAAGAGAAGAGGTAAGGAACACCATTAGAAATGTGTATGACAAAGAAGGCTCCCCTATAGATTTAGGGGACCTGGTATTCATAACTATGATAAATGCCATCATGAACATGTTGTGGGGTGGCACGCTACGTGGAGAGGAAGGGGCTAAGTTTGGAGTAGAGTTTAAGCATATCTTTGCATAATTATTGATAATTCTCAGAAAACCAAACGTTTCGGACTTTTTCCCGACTTGAGCAAGTTTTGATTTACAAGGGATCAAAAGGAAAGCAAAGAGAAATTTTGAAACCATTGATGGAGTACTTGATTATGCCATGGACAAACAGATCAAGAGTTTGGCCAAAGCCAAAAAAAGATGGAATGACAAAGACAGGACGAATGGACTTTTTGCAAGTTCTCTTCGAACTAAGGGAGCAGGACGATGGTACACCATCAATGAGCATGACCCAACTCAAGGCCGTGGTTTTGGTATGTGTACGAGTGCTCGTGTGTGTGTGTGTCCATCACTTTAGAGCCGAATAGGAGGGGTTGAGTTTACCATTTATAACTTTAACTAATTCATAGACATCATAACTTTATTTTGGTTTTTTTCTTTTTTTTTTGTTTTTAAATTTTTAGTTGAGCTTATCACCTTACTCTTGTTTAAATAGGACATAGTGGTGGCTAGATCTAACACAACAACAACTATGTCGAAATGGGTGATGGCAAGGCTGTTGAAGCATCCAGAGATAATGAGAAAGGTCATTGAAGAATTAACAAAAATCGAGGGGTTGGACAACTTAGTTGAAGAATCTCATTTACCCAAATTGCATTATTTAGAAGCAGTTATTAAAGAGACGTTCCATTTGCACCCACCTGGTCCTTTCCTATTGCTTCGTTCTCCAAGTGAATCTAGCATCATTGGAGGGTACCATGTACCCAAAGGTTCTAGTATTTTCCTACATGCTTGGGCTATACAAAGGGATCAAAAGTATTGGGACAATCCATTGGAATTTAAACCTGAGAGGTTTCTAAATAATGCTTATGGTAGATTTGATTATTCGGGCAACAATATTAAGTATTTTACATTTGGGTCAAGGAGAAGAATATGCACAGTGCTTACACTAGGGGAGATGACACTCAAATACATCTTGGCTTCATTTTTGCATTCCTATGAGTGGAAATTGCCACAAGGTTCAAAGATAGAATTTTCTGACATTTTCAGTGTTGTTACCAAGAAGAAGAATCCAACTATTGCAATTCCGACTCCAAGGTTATCCAAGTTTGAGCTCTATACATGATAGTACAATGCCAAAAAAATACTCTATTGCTTTTCATACCCTTTTCACTTCATGTAGTATAGACAATGTAATGAAGGTTTCCAAATGATGCCATTTTGCTTGTCTCCAAATAGGCTTATATGTACACTCACATGTATCTAGATTTGCGTAATTATTGGCCTATGAATAAAATCTTACTTTGGTGTTTCCTTTTCTTCTTCTTTTGCCCATCTGACGTGCGTGGTTTTATAGTAAACAAAGTTTTTTTGGGCGTTTTGTATTGTAATGATTATGTAAATGAAGTCTGCATGCATGATCATCTTCATTGATTTTGAAACATTGACACAAATATAGCGTCTCCATGATTTGTTTTTTCCATGAGTATGCCAAAATGCGCAATCCAGTCCACCAATCATGTGTTAGGATATACACCATTAGCAATGGAATTTTTTTTACCATAAAGCAAAACAGCCAACACTTTGGTTAGTGGAATAAAGAGAGAGCAATAAGAGTAGAGAGTAACATGGCTACAAGAAAACCTTCACTGTTAGAACCTCAGTTCAAAGTCAGTAGGCTGCATTCTCTTTTCATTCATTAATTATATTTTATTTTTAAATTGGGAAAAAGGGATTTGTTTCTTTCATTAGCTGCCAACAACTTCTTTTACGACATCCCAAATATTCAGCTAATCAATGTTGGAGATTGTTCAGAAAATATCAACCACACAGAATAACGTGTGGTATGTGTTATTAATATAGGAACTTTACAAAGTTCTATTAAGAGTCTGTTACAATGGAAGCACTAGTGGAAAACATAACAAAGTCTAATTGAGCATATCTTCTAAACTTGGATGACTTATCACAATTGGATTCTTTATCCTTAACATCCCCTCGCAAGTCCAATGAAGTGGAAACTACATTGAGCTTGGAATAGATTGCTGTAAAGTTTGATGAAGACGGGGGCTCGATAAAGATATCTGCTAGGAGACAGAAACTTGGTCTCCATGAGTTTCTTGGTAACCATGTTCCTGACAAAGTGAAAATCAATTTCTACATTCTTTGTACGACCATGGAAAACTAGATTTGTTGACAAATACATTGCATGCTCTTATGTTGTCACACCATAAGATAGGGGATTGTGAGAGTTTAATACCAAGTTCCTGCAGTAAGGATTGGATCCAATGAATTTCAGCTATTATATTGGCCAACGCCTTATACTCGGCCTTGGCGCTTAGCCAAGCCACTGTAGCCTGCCTTTTGAAGTTACCTAAAATCGGATTATATCCTAATAAAATACAAAATCCTCTAGTTGATCATCTATCATCATGGGAGTCCACCCAGTTGACATTCGAAAATACTTGTAGAATAGTATTTATAGATTTCAAATGTAGAGACCATAACTAATTGTCTATTTTAAACAGCGAAGAAGATGGTTTGTCACCTGCCAATGTGACAATTTTGGTTTGTGCACGAATTGAGATAATTTTTTGAATGTGAAAGAAATATACGGGCGAGTTACTAATAAGTATTGTAAGGCCCCAACTGTAATATGAAATAGAGTAGTTGTACTGAAACCCTCACCATCAAAGGCACTTAGATCGGTGGAACTGGCCATTGGAGTGCCAATTTGCTTAGCCTCATGCATTTTTGTATTTTTTAGAATATCCATGATATACTAGCATTGCTGAGATAATAGGATTTGGTCGTTAGAGTTGAGTGCCTCAATACCCAAGGAAAAAAATTCAAACTACCCAAGTCCTTGATTTCAAAATCACAATGCAGAGTATTCAAGAAGTCATCAACGACATGCTTGTATAAGCAGGTAATCAATATGTCTTCGACATAGATTAGTATATACATAGTGAACTTAGTAGAGTTGTGAATAAATAGGAAAGTATCTGGACGTAAGCCATGAAAGCCAAACTCCAATAAATGAATGCTTAGATGGGAAAACCAAGCTTGGGGCCTATTTTAGTCTATACAATGCTTTGTACAGCTTACAAATGTGATTTGGGAAGTGTGGATGAACATAACCAAGAGGTTGAGTCATGAAAGCCTCCTCTGATAGTGTACCGTATGAAAAGGCATTAAACACATCAATTGTCTAATTGACCAACCTGAAGAAACAAGAATGGAGATCTCCATTGTTGGTTTGATAATCGAACTGTAGGTGTCATTGAAATCAATACCAAATTGATGGAGATATCACTTGGAATCTAGATGTGCCTTAAAGAATTCAACCTACTGTTAGCTTTCCTTTTTATCCTATATACTCATTTTGATCAACTAATGACATTTCAAGCTACAATAGGCGGAACTAGAGTCCAAGTGCCATTTTCTAGTAGGGCATCAAACTTTTAATTCATGACAGCTCTCCATTCAGGATGCTTGACTGCAATAGAATAGCACGTTGGTTCAACCATGATTGAATAAGTTTTAGCAAGAAGGGCTTTGGGAAAGGGATGTTGAACGGTACCATCAGTGTGTGGTTTGGGTTTAGAGATATTGTTTTTGACCAAGTGACCATAGGGTGTAGGGAGGATGGAGGATCTACAGGTGGTTGAGTGGAAGGCTCAGGTGACAACAAAGAGGTTTCAAGAGGATTCGAGATTGAAGGAGAAGACGTCTAAGTTAAGGATGCGGGTTCCAGTGAAGTTGAGAGTGAGGAAGGGGGTGATTGGGTTTGTTGGATGTGTGAGGGCTCAGCTTCTAGCCTGCGACATGGGTTGAGTAAGAAGGAATGGACCCGAGTGTAGGAAAGAAAAACTATGAAGGAGGTTCACCTAGCAAAATGGGGATTGGTTTTGGATCAACTAAGAATAGGATGACCCGAGCTGGAATAGAAAAACTTATTCCTCAAAAACGACATCCCATGAAATGATTATTTGCCTGTTTAGGGCTTCGGACATTTATAACCTTTGTGGTTAAGGCTATAGCCTAGGAAGATAGAACGGATGGACCAACACTGCAATTTGTGATGAGTATATGGTCATAGGTTGGGTAAACAAGCGCAACCAAAGACACGAAGAAAAGAATAATCAGGGTCACTATGAAAGAGACATTGAAATGGAGACTAATTGTGAGAGATGGATGATGGCATGCGATTAATTATATAGCAGGCAGTGTGAAACGCATCATCCCAGAAGCAAAATGTGACTACGATTTAAAAGAGTCAAACCAGTTCCAACAGTGTGGCAAAGTTTCCACTCAATAGTGTCATTCTGTTGATGAGTGTGAGGGCAGTAATAACTATGAGAAATCCCAAAAGAGGGCATGAAGGATGGTGAGATTCAGCACCCCAGTCGGATTGAAAAGTTTTAATTTTACAAGTAAAGAATTGTTTGACATAGGGTTGGAGTTTGCGAAAAATAGTGAGAACATCACTTTTGCAAGAAATAGGGTAGGACAATGTATAGCGACTGGAATGTAATAACGAAAACCATTATATGAAAGAATAGGGAGGGCCCCCCAAACATCACTATAAATTAATTCCAGTGGTGCTGAGGCACAATTTTGTGACTCAAAAAATGGTAATTGACGACTTTTAGAACTAAGACACATAGGACATGAAAAACTGGACTTAGAAAGGACTACAAGGAGAGAAAACTAAGATAAGACTCGATGAACAATTTTTAAAGCTGGATGACCCATCATGGAGTGGCATTAGGGAAGCAAGGCTCGTTCTTCAACAAGCACAGAGGCATGAGAATCCTTATTGGAATCAAGAAATGAGTAAAGCCCATTCTTACTTGGCCCGTGTAGTAGAATGGTCCCCGTTGCTCGATCCTTCACATAAAAAAATAAAAAATTATTAGTAGCTATGGTAAATTCTTTAACAAAAAGTGAATTTTTGGTTATTTGAGGGACATGAAGAATATTATGTAATAGAAAAGAATATCGAGGGGTAGAAAGTATAGATGTGACATGGTGAATGATGGTTAAACCAGCACTGTTACCAATGTGAATCTAATTTGAACCACTATATTATTCACCATTGACATTGAGATTGAAGTCAAATAATGTGTCACACCAGTGTCATTTACAATATGTTGATCAATAGGGACTGATACAATAAGACTGCATAGAGGAGAAGTCACTTTGGTAGGACTCATCGTAATGGTGGTAGTGAGAGCAAGATGCCCCACTTTTACTTGATAGATAAGTCGAGCATAGACAAGCCATTGAGGCCTCAACCATGATTTCTCCCACAATTTGACCAATTGGAGGCAGAACCAAAACCACGACCAATAGACCCAAAACCAGATGAACAACCATTACAACCACCTCGAGACCCACTGGAATGAAATGTGACATAAACACTAAACACAATGAGATCATCAAATGTTTGATGATGTTTCATGAGATCATCAGCAAACCTTGGCTTGATAAACAATCACGCTCGCTCTCGCATCAATCTTCAGGTGAAATTCCCAGTTTACGAATGCCACTTCCCAGCGACCCACAAGGATTTATGAAGATTAGAGTCAGGGAGTACATCCCCAATTGTATCAAGCCCGTCATGTAAGCCACATCCATGCAATCCTCAACGATTTAGGAAGACCAAAGTCAAAGGCACATCCCCTCAGCATCCCAAGCAGATCACAAGCACCTCCTCCCCCCTGAACTAGGAAGGATGGATTGAATTTCTCCACTATGTTTTTTAACCCTATTAGTTTTTTCATCAAGTTGTCGCGATAGAGTTTAATAATGAAAAATGCATATACAATTACTACACAATTCGTTATTAAAATATTAATTTATTTTAAAGTTATTTTAATTTTATTTTATTGGATGATTTTGAATTTAAAAGATAATAATATCTTAATAGTGAGTTGTATAAAAGTTGTAGTTGGGTTGTGTGCATATCAAAATTATGAAGTTTGAGGAAAAAACTCAGTCCAAAAATCACCCTCAATCATGCATGAACTATTAGAATATAAATTATTTTAAGATTTAGCTTTCCTTATTGATACGTTATCAATCCTAATTTCAAGCAAAGGATTCCTAACTTTCCAAACATAATGGGTAGTTTTTTGATAGAGTCAAATAAAGAAATCAGGTAACAGAGCATGTGTTGGAATAAATGGATATTATATTCTACAGAAATGCTAAGTATAAGCGTTTTAATTTGTATAATACATCACTTACTAGGAGAGATTTATTGTATTCATAATAAAGATATTAAAAATTTTATAATTTTTTATATAAATTGATGTAACTTCCACATTCAATAATGTGTTTAATGTTCAATTGATAAATTTGCAAATAAATTATTTAGTTGTGGCTTGGTAGAAGGCATTGAAGAATGGACGTTGCTACTATGCCGTCTAGCATTGTGTGTTCTATAGTATATTTGTATTTTTTATTTTTATTTTTTAAAATATTTTTTAAATATTTGTAAATATATATATACAAATTTATTAATAATTATTTGTTTAACTAATAAATAAAAAAATATTAAAATAAACCAACGGTCAAACTGAAAGACCAGAAAGGGCGAACCACATAGGATCATTTTCTTTGAAAAATATGTACTTGCGGATCAATCAGCAGATAAATTATTGGGGAGGAAGATGGAAAATGTGACGCCCTCAGATTTCCGTTTGGGATCAGACGGACATCTGAAGCATCGGGACATGTAACACAAGGTTACCTGCCCCCGTACATGACATATAGGATGCAATGTTCCTAACATGCATCTAGCATTATGCAATATTCGCAGCGGATAATTCTTTTTTTTTTTTATACTATGCACCGAACTTATAACATCCCAAATAATTAAAACATAATCCATGCATACTTAACAAAATAAATAACCACGATTACAGTACGGGTCTCAGAAGACTGTAATCTCAAAACATGGGTGACTAGACTCTATATTACAGTACCAAAATACACTTATTGAACCAGTTCATCGAGTAACTCGCGTAACTCAATTAACAAGGTTAGAATACTGTCCCAAAAGAAACTAACTATAGAAGCTGAAAACTCTGCATCGCATCTGCGGCGTCTAGTCAACATCCTCCAGCCTATCGGTATTTGCTCCTTGTTCTGAACCTGACACATCGCCTACCATTCGGGGAAAAATGGTAGTTGGGACTACCATGGTGAGATTTGATTACAAATCTCAGCAAGTTAACAGAAAACTTTCACACAGGTTAATGATGTATGCATAGAAATAAAGGTATGAATGCACCATCAAAATCGAAAGTAAACATAACATAACTTGACATAACATGGCATAAAATAATAAGCATAATGTGACATGACATAACATGGCATGAGTTGACATAATTGAACTGAAACAGAAGCTTAGCTTGACGTGACATGAACTTAAATCATAGCATGGATGTGAACTTGAAACATAACATGTACTTGAACTTTAAGTTTAACATGAACGTACACATAACGTAACGTGAAATATGACTTGAACATGAAATACATGAACTTGGAATCTTATTTAATTGTCTTGATTAATAACGTGACCATATGGGTGCTACACGGGTCCCCTAGAGCCGTGTGTCCCTGCCGATTACCGCATCACAACACAGGTATCTAGACCAGCTGTGAGTGCGTTAATACGTACTCCACAGTTGTTGTGGCCCCACGTATTCTACGTGTCACAATTGCTGTGTCTCACGTAGTGTATGCTCCACAGTTGTTGTGGCCCCATACTTCATGCTCCACAGTTGTTGTGGCCCCATGAATACACGTAACATAAAATATGGCACCATCGGCGTTAGTGCCTGGCGCGCTCCGGTGACCAGTTACTTAGGCCCCATTCGCAACCTGTTGACTGTACTTCGTCAACCCAGGGAATTTCACACCTATTTAGACACTCCAGCGTGAACAAAGGAGTTCCACTAGGATATTACCCCATCCTAGCATTTAGGGTCGTGATTGACATGAATAACTTAACTTGAACATGATCTGAAACTTATATGAACTTTACATAAGGTGAACCACGCTTGAGTCCGTGGCACCGCATAACATAACTTGTGGTGAACATGCTTAGATCCGTGTCACCCTTAACATAACTTGTGATGAACACGCTTAGGTCCGTGCCATCCTTAACATAACTTGTGGTGAACACGCTTAGGTCCGTGTCACTCTTAAATATCTTATCTTTCTTAATACATGAGATATTATTTAATATCATGAACTTTTCTAACATGGCGTATACTTGTAAATGGCACAATATGATTTAAACATAAACATTCCATGACATACATGTAACATATGACATACTTAACATGGCATACTTATAACATACAACATTGCATGACATAAAAGATTTTGTAACAGATAAATATTCATAAAAGAATAAATCATGCGTAACAGATAAACATGTAATGACATGACATATATGATAACATACATACATAAATTGTAGTTCCCTTACCCATCATACATACACAATAAACTGATAGTAAGTTAGAAGCTAACTTACCTCGATTGTCACGTTCTACGAGAATAAAGTGCGATATACGAGAAACTGTAAAAGGTCATTCTAAAAGTTAGAAATTTAATTACTAACAATTAGAAACATGGAAACAAGTTATCTTAGAGTAAAATTATCATTTTACCCTCTACATGTGGGAAAACGACCATTTTACCCATAACTTAAGGATTTCATATCCTAACTCCAAAAATTTCCAAAATTTACATTCCTCATGTAAATTTTGTTCTAAACTCAAATATCAACTCAGAAAAAAATTTAAAACAAAACAACACTATGGAAAACACACTATGGCCGAAACATCCATAGGCCATTTCTCTTGATTTTTGTTACAATTCCTTCCAACTTCAAAACTCATGCTTAAACCAAAATTTTACAACAAACATCTTCCAATCCTAAGTTTAAAACCATACTTGAAACATCCATTTAGAAAAAGCTAATAATCAACACCAAACTTTTTTGTAAAAAGATCAAAACACTTGAATCACAAGCTTTGTCCTTAAATCAAAACATCTCCAAGAATTCCAAAAAATCTAATCTTACTTCTAACATATTCATAACATCATCCTCAGATAAACCATGCTTTAAATCATCAAACTAAAGTCACCAAAATCACAAAAATAACACTTGGAGTTTTTGATTTTACACTTAGTCCAAAAACAGAAACTTTTTCTTAACTAGCTTTGATAAATCTCTTGATCAATGGCTTAAGAAGGTGAGATCTTTGAAATAAAGTATCACATGGTTTAAAAACGTGTCCTAAAGAATATCCAACCATCAAAATTAAAATCACATGGCTAAAACCCAATAAAACATGGATCTAACCTAAAAACATCAAATCTTAGGCCTAACCGAAATTCTCTTGCATAGAAAAATCATATCTTTGAAACTAATACTAAATATCTCCAAAATAACATCCTAACATGAAAATAAGAGACTTAGGATCATCATATAAAAATATCAAAGCCTTTAGAGTAAGATCAAACCTCAAAATATTCAAACTTTATCCAAATAAAAACTGTTTTGTCACTTCCAGTTTTCATGTTTCTAGATCTAATAAAATCTATCATCAAAATCTTTATTCATGCAACAAAACCTCAATGAAAACTCTTAAACACATTCTAAGAACACTCCATAAAATTTTCGGACCAAGATATATCCATTAGCTTGGTCAAAAACTCCAAAACATAACACACTCTCCAGATTCACGCCCAGAATGACCTTTCCATGGTTAAAAATACTTTTGACCGACCAAATGACCATGGAATGATACGAAAAATACATCTACGGAAACTAGACTCAAAGAGGAACAACTTTTATGAAGGAGTCATCGTGTGAAAATACTTACAAAGGGTCGAAAAACTCCACGCAAAAAGACCCAGAAATCTGCCCGAGAGAGCTCTTTTGGGTTTCTCTCTAAGAACGGGGTGAAGAAATGATTAAAGTGAAGTAAGTGTGTCTTGCACGACTCAAGACTTCTGTAGGGAGAATATTTGGACCTTAATGATCATTGAGTGGAGGTGTAGACATGTGACATAATGTAGAGGATAGTGGGGGGCAAAAGACAACTTACAAAGGCTATGAGACATGGGACTTGATGGGGTGGGTTCCTCCATATTAATGAGTGCAACTTGATGCAATGAATGGTCTGCCAAGTGGGGGAGGAAATTTCTCCAAGAAGCTATGCCAAGGTGGCCAAAATTCGTGGGCTTTAGTGGGCCTTAGTGGGCCTCAACCAAGTGGGCTTCAATTTGGGGTTTAAAGGGGGTTTGGTTAGGGTTTGAGATGCTATCAAGCCCAAATCCAATTTTTCTTGGCCCAATCAAATTTCTAAGGTTTAAAATGTTGGATAAAGATGTCATAATAGGAATTTGAGAAATTAATAGCATGTGAAAGTGATTTAATCAAGTGATTAAACACAATACTAGAAATTGGATCAAAAAGGGTTTGAATGCCAACTTTAGGGTTTGGGGAAACCGTTTAGGGTTTCGGTTTCAACCAAGTTTTTGGAGTTTCAAATAGATTCCAATTATTGAAGGTTTCACTGACTAAAACCTATGCGATTAGTCGATTCGTGAAAACTTACGGAATTTTCACAAGATTTCTAAAATCTATAGAAATTTCACCATTGAATTTCTAGTGGGCTGTTACAGAAAAGTTATCCCATGGCAATACTGCTGCGCGCAGTAGTCTCGTCTCATCGTATCAGCACATTGAAAAAACACAACATTCAAACCACGTAAGAACAAACGATAATGTTAAGATGGCTATTAAACGTATCTATAAAATATGTATATTAGTATAAATAAATATTTTTAATTATTAAAAATTAAAAAATATATATTCATTTATAATTATTTCTTTAATCATTCAAAAAAATAAAATAAAATAAAAATATATAAATAGACACGTTTAATAAACATATTTAATAGTCGTATTATTATTTTTTAAGAACAATCATGCTTTTCATCTTAATAAAAAAGCTTTCGTCACTAAATCGAGTGCATGTCTGTTGGGAGTCCATGTAATTCAGCCAAAAAAGGTTAGAAATTCAAGGATTTTTTTTATTTTAGAAATACATGGACATTTGTTTATAATTTGAATTTTTTATAATTATTGTTGTTTTTATAAAATAAATTTGAATTTTTTTATAATTATTGTTGTTTTTCAAAAGCATCTTAACTGTGCTTCTAGAAAATTCAAATTCAAAGTTTCCGACCCGAAAACCTGGCCTCCCAAATCAAAATCAAAGTCAAGACTTCATTCTTGTTCACTTGTCCTGATTTTCATAAAGTTCACCGGAAATCCGACTAGATAAATCTAATGCGATTGAGAATGCATACGTCATTGATAATTTATCAAAGGAATTGAATGCAAAAGACTTTCGAGTTAGCCACGTTTAAATGTTGACTTCATTTCATATTATTTGAGTTGATTTATAAATAGTAATATTTTATAATTTTATTGAGATATATTTAAATGTAAATAGATTAAATATATATTTGAATATATGAAAATTGAGATAAATTTAATTATAAAAAATTAAAAAAATAATAAATTTTATCAATAATTAATTTAAGATAAATTAAGCTAATTTTAATAATCAAACATATCTCTTGTTCACGAGAAAGTAGACAGAGAAGTGTAAATAATTCAGGACTTCAGGTTTTATCTAAGAAGTCGTGCTCAAACAGTAGCTGCGTGCGCATAATTCTAAAAACTTCTCTATATTTGTTAACAATTTTTCTATGTACAGTTGGGGTGCAAAAGCGTTAGGGAGTCGGGCCAATATATTTAAAAGAAAAAACAACAGGCGATAAAAGCATATCAAAACACCCTTTGGTCTTCATCTTCGTGTTGACTCTTAGAGTTCGTTTTTGCCTCTGGTCTTCATCTTCGTGTTGACTCTTAGAGTTCGTTTTTGCCTTTGGTCTTCCTCTTTGTGTGGGAGTTAGTCTCAAAGTTCGTCTTCGTCTGGGTTGTTTTTGTCTTTGGTCTTCATCTTCGTCGGTCTTTGTGTGGGAGTCAGTTGAAGGAGTTCGTCTTCTCTGGGTCATTTATGCCTTGAATGAGTCACTTTTTCAGACCCTCATTTTGTGAAGGCCAGACTACTTTGGGGCATTAAACCTCTGATCTCGCTCAGAATCTCATCTCCCATCGTGGCAACACTTGATGGAGTGACCTGTTGCTTCATGAATCATAATAGAGCAAGTGTTGCCTCTGCCTCAACAAAAGCTTCTATTGCCAAATCCAAACAGAAATGCATAATAGACTCGGTGGAATATTGTGGAAAGATCTAGAATTATTCCTTGTAACCGAATGCATGCAAATATGTAATTTCTTCTATTATAATGTGTCTGAAATATAGGCTTAATAAAGTCAATAAATATTGTACAAGCCTTTGGCTATTGTATTGAGGAAGTTTGGAAATCAAAACAGAGTTTTGTGAAGAGAAAATTTGTTTGTGGCGTTTCATCGAATAGTTGTAGTGCGATACTTTTCAGCCCTTTCTTCACTTCACAGCAAAAAACCACAAGCCATCTTCGTCCTTGTCTTCCCCATTTTCATGCCAGCTACATATAGCTCTTGTAATGGCTGTCACATATAAGCCACAGTCATAATTGTTTACTTGCTATGGTGAGTCATTGCATTCCAGATAACTAGCACCTGGCGCTGAGTTGGAGGCTCCCATATATCCAAAAACAACATTAAATAGTTGCTTGGCATGCTGTTTGTTGATCCCCTAAAGCTATCATGATGAACAAATACATTAGATTTCTTCTCAAATGCAAGTAAGCTCCAATGAGACCCACCCTCAACTTTGCTATGGTCAATTCATAATCCAGAAAGCGATCAAAGGTAAGATGATGATAAGATTTGGAAGAGGTTGAAAGATGATGAGATTTGGCCTTGAAAACTAGTAAGATAATGACCGAATCGTGGGAAGGAAGAGATTGGAAGATAGAAAGGAGGGAGCTTTTTGGTCTTTGAAGGGAGGGAGAGTATGTGGAAGAAGAAAGGAGGGAGCTTTTTGCTCTTCGAATGAGGTATAGAATGTAAAAGTCTACGGGAGGGAGGTAGTAGACAATGTGAAAGCCTGAGGGAGGAAGGTTTCTGGTCTTCGAAGGGAGGGAGTGAAGTGGAAGACAAACTCCCCTCAACTCACTTCATATTATTATTACACATTTTTTAAATTTCCATACACTTTTTCAAATTTCTATATAAAATATAATAAAAAATTTAACTTTTTTAAATTCTAATATACTCATAATATTTAAAATTAATATTTTAACAATATTTTATTCAACTCAACCCAACATCCAAACTCTACCGAAGAGAACTTTCTCCACTTGACCAAAACGAATCGTTTCATTTTCCACTTAGGCACCGGATCCCCCACCAGAGAGAGAGTGAAACGATGCATTTTTATTTTTTCACATTAAATGCGCTTGCACCACCCTGGCGACTACATATATCATTTTTCATTTGTTAAACTCTCTTGTGACTTTTATCAAAAGTTCCAACTCATTAGTTCTAAAACTATGTATTTCCTCAATTGTCATTATCTTGTTGCTTGTTTTCTTATGTTATTGTATGGTTGACATTTTGTATCTAATAATACTCCATTATCATGGTATTCAATATCTTTTGGCAATCATTAATGATAAAAAATTTGTAAACGGTGCGATGAACAGTAAAATTTTGCTTGTCACATATTAATCACACGAAAAATACCTCATGGCTCTGTTACTACTCTTTCGACTTTCGTTCATGTATATATGGCCACCAAAACCCATTTCATTCTAGAGTTTCTTTCTTACAAGTTCACAAGATAAAGTTGGCAATTTTTTACATTATATGTAAAGTCTAGGGGTGTGTATCCGGATCTGGATTCGGGTATCCGGCCATAACCGGATCCGGATTTCGTAATCTGGGCGGATAATTGAACTCAGATTCAATCCGGGCGGATAACCGGATTCAATTCGGATATCCGGATTGTAACCGGATATCCGGATTTTTTTTTTTTTTTTTTTTTGCTTTAATCCCGGATATCCAGGTTATACCCAGATTCAATCCGGATTTTTTTTTTTTTGTTTTCTTGGCTTTATACCCGGATGCAATCCGGGTTTTGTAAAATAAAAAATTCTAAAAATATATTTATAACTTTAAAAAGAAATTATCTAGAGTAAAGAGTTTTCTCAAGGAAGCAGAATGCATGTCATGCCCAGACGTTCTAGTCATAACTTGTCTAAAGTAGCTTCCATTGGCCATACTTTTTCATAAGTGATGATCAAGACCAAGATCGTTGGAAATATAGATAGAAAATTATATACAAACAGGAATAAAGTTTTCTAGGAACAATTACTAACTTCTCATGCATACAGGAATGCAGCAATATCCATTGAAGGGCATCTAAGTTAGTCTCCCAACTATGTCATCAAAACTGATATTTATCAAATCACAAATAAGTTTCAAAAAAAATAAGAAAAAATACAATGCTACTACTCTTATCATCTTGAAAGTTGAATTTGGAATTGAGGAAGCTGCACAAGGGACATTGACCAGCACAAGGGGCATACCAGCAACCTGATTACAGGAAACATAGCCGTTAAACTGCTGATGCAAGATTGTGTACTGCATGGCTATGTAAACCTAGGATAATGGTTAGTGGTGGAGACCCACAGGGCCAACCTGAACTTAGCTGAGAATAGTACTCATGCTTGAGGTACAGAAGAAGCAAACTATTCCCAATCTAAGAAATCTCATGACATCTTTTCATTGCTAGCAACAAGTGTATTACAAATACGTCTAATTCTTACACAACCCAATATAATAAACTCAGAAAGACCAATCCACTTACTCATAGATTGATACAAGTGAATAATCTAGCAAGCCTGCATATATAAGAATTTGAGTAAAATCTGATTTAATAAGACAAAATTAGAGACGGACTTAGTTGCAATGGTAGTAAACTATATACGGGGTAATTGAATATCACATCAAAATATTTTTCAGCTTCCCAACATAAACAAGTATAACTTAAAAGTTTACCACATCTCACTCACAATTAGTCACACAAAATTACTTCCAAAAAAAAAAAATAGTCACACAAAGTTTTTGTTTCTGAAGTTCCACAATTGACTTACAAGCCCACCAGTTTCAAGCTAGTTACAACAAGCTCCCTATTTCATATAGCTTCAGCATGAGATTGTTGTGAAATTATGCAGATCTTTAAGGTATACAGATTTCAAGGGTGGGTTCCATTATGCAAGAATTCTTTCACCAAGTCCCTCAGCTTTGCCCATGAAGAAAACACGCATCTCTTAAGCCAATAAAAATATAAACGAAAGTGATTTATAAACAATATGAAAACCATACAAATTATTCTACTTCAAAAATGAACTCCACTGGGTCTATTTTCACATATTACATATATTATGACTTTTTAAGAGGCACTAGTAATACAACTAAACAGATACAAATGGTAACTTACAAACCCAAAGAACATTGATAAGCAGTTTTTTTCTTGCGAGCTAGTTCAAGGGCCATCTCCCTTAGCTTCTCTGGCGAGGGAGGCCTTGGTCCCTCAGGGGGATACACTACATAAGAACGCTTCACACCAAAAATAATCAACAATAATACAGGCCATTGACAATATATCAAGAACACCCAACTAACAGATTGTCTAGTTGGTTGCGAAAACTTGAAGTAAGCAAATCTTCAATTCAGGGGGCCATTACATATTTCCGTGGTGTTTTTCAGGAAGGAACAAAGCTACAGAGATGGGTAAAAATGGAGAGTTCAAGTTGAGAGAGAGATGAATATACCATATCCTGTTAAAGAAACCCAAAAGCAGATCTATAAACCCAAAAAGCAGATCTATAAAACCAAAAAGCAAATCTACAAGCAAAGAAACTCAGATCTACAAACACAAACTTAGATATACAAACACAGACATTCAAATCTACAAACACAAAACCTTAGATTTAAAAATACAGAAACTCGAGTTTACAAAACAGAAACTTAGATCTAGTTAAAGTGAGCAACAACCAACGGAAGATGAAAGTGATATCCAAACACCAAAACTCAGATCTAGTCAAAATGGGAAACGAGAGATGAAGTGATATACAAACTCTATGTGAGAGAGAGAGAGAGAGAGAGAGAGAGGAGAAGAAGAAGAAACTGACGTTAACGGACCTCGGCCACTGCAATCACCGGCGGCGATGGATTTGATTTAAGGATGCTTCGGTTTCGCCGAGGGGGGTGGAGAGAGAAGAGAGAAGTGAGGAAACTTTTACTTTTCAGTTTTTACAATTGAACTTTTGTTTTCTTGGGGGAAGGGAATCATCCTACGGGCAAGTGAGTCACAACGCTTTTTATCTTAAAGCCGGTTACGGATAAGATCCGGTTAAATAACCAGATCCGTAACCAATCCGGGCGGATATTATAATTTTATATCCGCTCGGATTTAATCCGGGCGGTTATCCGCTCGAATTTATCCGGATTCCGGATTTTTAACCGGACCGGACAAAAATCCGGTCCGGATGCACACCCTTAATGTAAACTGATATAAGAGTAAAGAATTATAATACTTATTGTAACAAAATTAGCTTAAATAGGCCAACTCTATTAGAAATTATTCATAAGCATATCAATTTCGTGTCAACTTTCTTAACTTTCATAATCTATATAATTAAAATGTTTTTTTTTAATTATAAAATAAAGCTCTAAGACCATGTTAGTTTTCTCTTCTTTTTTTAACTCTCGGTAATTTAATGTTAGTAACTAGTGTTTGTTCATGTAAATGAATTAATTTATGGGATCATAATTTCATTTTGCTTGGATAATAAGTGTTGAGAAGTACTTGCAAATCATGTGTAAAGGACACTCAAATACATCATGGCTTCATTTTTTCATTCCTTCGAGTGGAAATTGCCACGGGGTTTAGAGATAGATTTTTCAAACACTTTCAGTATTATTACCAAGAAGAATCCAGCCATTACAATTCCTACTCTAACTATCCAAATCTGAGCTCTACACAGAATAGTATGAAGTATTTTTACGCACAAGAACTAATGAGGATGTGATGCTTTTCACTTCCTGTAGTATAGACAATGTAATAATGGTTTCCTAATGATGCCGATGTGCTTGGCCTATGAATAAGAACCTTAGTTTGGCATTTCCTTCTTCTGTTAAATATTTTAACATGAACATTAATAATTGGATCTTCGATTTTCTATGATCCACAATAATAAAATAATAATAAATAAATACGTACCTTTCTCTATCTGTTTAATAGAGAATCTGACCTGACTATGAGAGAATGATCATCCTAACAACTTTTACTTCAATAGTATCTCATGATGGCAAAAGGCACTCTCATGTTGTAGGTGAAAACTCTTTAACCCATCAGTACTATTTATAGATTTCTGACCGTCAAGAAATCTAAGAGTTTGTATCTGACTATAATTAGAGATACAGAGTTTTACTCTTATCTCTTAAGAGTTTTCTTATCCCATTATCACTCATCTTTTATCTGATAAGTTTGAGTTATTTCAAACTCTATTAGATGGGTGTGTGGGACATAGAGTTTAAATAAAACTCTTACATATTCTTCTTTTGCCAATAAATGACGTGGTTTTATAGTCAACAAAGGGTTTTATGGGCATTTTGCATTGTAATGTTCATGTAGTGGAAGTCTACATCATCTTCATCTGTTCTTAAACATTGAAACAGATCAAGCGTTCTCCATGACTTTTGTTTCCCGTGAATATGCCAAAATGTGCAGTGCGATATACACCATTAGCAATGGAACTCTTTTTACAATAAAGCAAAAGAGCCAAAACTTTGGTTAGTGGTATAAAGAGAGCGAGAGAGCAATAAGAGTAGAGAGTATCGTGGCAATTAGGAAACCTTCACTATCAGAACCTCAGTTCCAAGTCAGCACGCTGCTCTCTTTTCATCCTTTAACTATATTTTACTTTGCGATTGGTAAAAAGGGATTTGTTTCTTTCATTAGTTTGCCAACTTCTTCTTTTACAACATTCCCGCATATTCAGCTAATTTCTGTTTGAGATTGATTGATGATCTTTGAGAGCCAAGACGTGTGAATTGTCTAATTCCACCACTCCAAAAATGTATAGGCTTCTTAGCTAGATTTATTATACCATATAATGCTTAACGCCAGAACCACGGACTTCAGAAGTTTTAAAAAACTTGAATCTCGATCAAAGATTCCGAAATGGTTCTTGTCCGAGATAGCAATTCATTTATTTATAAAATTAGGAAAATATATACATATAGATATTAATAGTACACCAGCTACGTTTACATAGGAAAAAAAAAAAAAAAGAGTCCGGCTATGCTACTTCGTATTTATTGAGTTCTGAAAATAAGTAGCATATGGATACACCAAGCTGTACAGCTATGCTTCTTCACATTTACATAATTAATAGCAAAGACCAAGAACTAATTCCTCTCAAAGTTTAAACTGTAGCAGCAGGATTGCAAACAGGGAGATCCTTCTCAACGTTACTTCCTCAAAGTTCAACCTGAAGCAGCAGGCTTGCAAACAGGAAGATCCTTCTCAACATTAGGTGGGAACCGAAGAATAGGATTTCTCTCAAAGAAATTTACCGGCTTTAGATCAAAGCTTGATGACACAGTTGGCATAATAGGGAAATCCTCCTGACATGGAATGTGATGGAAGCCTAGTGTGTACCATAGAACAATGTCCTTATTCTCAATTGGCCGATCCCTGCAAGATCAACTCCATTAATAAGAGTATCTCAGCCATTGAAATATTGAATAGTCGAGTTGAATTGGGTATATCAGCATCTTCGAGTTAGGCAAAACTCCAAGCACATTAGATACAATCTGCCATTGAAACAGATGGAAGAATGCCATGTTGTGTGGCAAGAAGTTGATGCGACAAGCTCATATTTCAAAACATATTCCTTATAAACATAAAAAACTTTCCATAGTTCAAATATAAGAGTATAAATTCTCAAATAAAGAAACAAACCTGTCAGACCATGTTGCTAGGGTGTCTTCGCCATGGCTCTGGTAAACAAACAATCCACCTGCCCATTGCTCACTTTGATTGTATGGAGTGACCCATATTTGATTGTTTGTAAAAGCACCCCGTTTTTGTGGATGGTCTTCAAGATCAAGCAAACTAGCAGCTGTGCCACCAGGAACAACCTTATATCCAACCGGGTTCCCAACCCGCGTCTTCTTTGAAGGGTTAATCACGTGGAACTCAGATGGGTCATAGAGTTTAAGCTTAATTTGCGCATCCTTCTCAGTCTTAGCCACATTTCTTACGGCTTTCAAGTAGCTTTTCCTCGGTGATTCACCCGGCGATGTCTGTTGCCTCTTAATATTTACATCAACAAAGGAATTGTCTGAGCCATCGATATCCATATCGAGATAGAATGTGACGTAGTGGTCATGCATAACCCCAATTACATTTTCTGACAAAAGAGTGCCATAGAGATTTTCTTGGTTGGGAATTTGGTTAATGTGGTTGTAGGAGGTACCTTTCACCATCAAAATGCCACTAAGTCCAACCTGAGGTTAAAAATTAATAGAAATAAGAGATTGATTAGATTACGAATGATAAAGACATCAGAGCTGCAAGTGTACCGCCAAAAAGAAGGTAACATCATTTAGCTCAGCACCATATATCCACTTGTTACATGGGAACCAAAAATAGGATCTTGAGAGGATAGATAAATCATAGACATCATTCGAGGTCGTTCGTTCCTTTCTTAGGTAGGGGCATTCTATTCTAACATTAATGAAATAATAAGATTTGTGTCTTCCCAGAAATTTAAGCTATTTGAAATGATATTTAACATAGTATCAGAAAATGATTTAATCACCTTCCAATTGATTTACGAAAATTAACAACTTTGTGAAGGGAAAAATGGTCATCGATCTTTGGTTCATATATCAGGCTTAAACCTTAAACAACTTCTAAAACAAGCTTCGATCTTCTTCTTTTTTTTTCGTATCTACTAAAATTGCACTTTAAAAAAATATGCACGAAATTAAAATGACTTGTGACATACCTTAACTCTGATTAGCCCATCTGTTTGGAACTCCCAATCAACAATGTAATCATAGTTTGCGACCGATGCCACCATTCTAACCACCAACGTCACCTTTGGCCTCACTTCTCTAATCTGCCAAAAGAAATTAAAACCAAACATAAGAAGTTAGGCATCATAACACGTGGATTCGCATGCCAACAGACAAACTAATCGAAGCCACATGATTGCTTACATCCATACCCGTGATCGGGCTCTCCGAGTGGCGCCAACCGATGTCGCCGGCATAGCTCTCGAACACGCAGATCATGTTCGATCGAACGTACGGTGTCCCATCACCGGCCGCAAACACACCGTCCATGTAATACGCGTTCCGTGGACAATCGTTAAGCGGTTTGAGCGGCATGGCTTGCAACCCGAACCCGTATTCGCCCGCATCCATATAAGTCTTGAAATACCATGCATCGGTGGGGTCCATGTAAGGCACAAACAACTCAGAAGTAAAGCCTTTGTACATGACGTCCCTTAGCTTCCCGGTATCTGGGTCCAGGACCCTGGCCCGAGAAACTATCACGCCGGCTCTCGCGTCGGGTTTCAGGTGAAATTCCCAGTTTGCCCATTTGACTAGGTGTTCGTCTTCGATGGTAAAACTCGGACCCTTCGGTTGCTCAATGGATATCGGGTTCGGTGGGTTCATTGCCTGATGGAGCTCCTGAACTGAATAACGATAGTCAGTGTTGGCGGCCTTTGGAATTGGTATCTCCCTGCCCTTATCCGATATCTCCACCACTTGTTTGGTGTCCAGGTCAACGAGCACGGTCAACCCTTCGATTGGTCTCATGTAGAAGTTCGCAGTGCCCTCCATGGAGTAGCACTGTACCTTAATCAATCTCCTGTTCTCCTCAGACGTCCCGTACCACCCCGTCGAAATCGGCAGGCACGCGAGGTCCGCAAGATCAATTCCTCGCTGGACAATCGTGCGGTTGAAGTCCGCGTTGGCGAGCGGGGCAAACGTAGACAGGGTCATGTCCTCCATCGTCATCGTGGGGTAGCCGGAGTGCAAGCCGGTTTCTCGCACGACCACCTGGCCGGTGCCAAGATCGACGGTCAACACGTGTGACTTGCCGCGTACACGTGCCACAACTGAGGCCTTTCTCGGTAACAAGGGGTCGCCCTTTTTCCATTTCAGGACGAGCAGTTTCTCGGGCTCCTCGAGGTCGATCGAGTGGAGAGAGTAGCTGGAAGACTCGAAGAGCTCGTGGGAGGAGAGGATGGAGCGGACCTTCTTGAGTTCTTGGATAGTCAGAGGGTCTAGAGGGTGGTGGGGTGTGTCTGACGCATGGTTGTGGTGGCGCTTGGGGTTCGGAGGCTCTTTGAGCAGGTTGGTTTGTTTAGTTTGGATGCGGTTCTTGGAGGTGCACCACGGTGAGTTGGTGGCACAATCAAGGAGGTCAGTCATGCGTGGCGGCGCGTAGGGGAGGTGAACAAAGGTGAAAAGTAGGACAAGGGAGATACTGAGAAAAAGAAACGAGAAGCGGAGGACGGTTCTGGCTTCCATGGCCTATCAGTTTATCTCCCCCCCTCTCTCTCTCTCTCTCTCTCCGTGGAAGGAGGAAGGAGCTTGACGGCTGCGCTGAGAAGGCTCTCAGTGACTATGTGGGGCAGTGAATGATTGGAATTGTGAACGACCAGCTTGAAAATTTGATACTGATATACATTCCCGGAAGGTAAGAGGACCATCCAACTGTGGACTGTGGAGTGAACAGTTGTATCTTAAAAGTAAAGAATCTTTTTTTTTTTCTTTTTTTTTTTTCGCCTTATGTTTGAAGAATCAGGATTTTTATTTCTGCGCAATAAACCAGAAGTGTTTTAAAATAAACCAAAAAAGCAAAACAAAACAAAAAGCAAAAACAAAGTGGATTTTGTATAGGAAAACACTGCTTAGCATATTTTTCACCAAATTTCTTAATTAATATCTTAATGTTCTCTTTATATATTTAGGCATGAATTTTAGGGATTTGATATTTTTAATTAAATCATTAAGATATTGTCATGTTAAATGTTTTTTCATCCATTTAAGGTAAGTTTTAATGAAGGGTTAAAGTAACACGTTTGATGGTCAAATGTTTTTCTTTTCTAATAAAGTGCTAGTTTGAGAAACTAAGTAACTAAGGCCTGGTTTAAATAAAAAGATGCTTACATTTCATTCGATCTTATCTTAGGAAAATGTTAAGGGGAGCCCCTTAATTTTACTGCACATGTATTTTAATCTTTTTAATTTATTTTTTACTTAATGGTTAAGAAAATAATTATTAGTGAAATTATATACTTTTTTTTCCTTAATGATTAAAGATGTTAAAAAAATCTTTACAAAAAATAAATGATAAAAAAAAGTATCCTTGGATTTGTGCTAGCGTTACGCCCAGAGGTAAGTGTTGGGTGGCCCTCTAGCACCATGCCTAATCTTAATATCTAACCACTATAAATATAGACACTTTTCAATTTCAAATTTTTAATTTTTTTTATCAAATTATTACCTATTTTTAATTATTATAACTTTTTCAAATCTTCAAATAAAATACAAAAAATAATTCAATTTTTTTAAATTTCAAAAAAAAATTATATTAAAAAATTATATCCTAACAATATTTTTAACTTTATAATATTTTTATTCAATTTTTTCTCTCCTTTTTCAAAACGTCATAAAATATTTAAACTCAAATTATTTCACTATTATTTACAAATCATCTCACTACTATTTATAAATTATCTTAACTCATCTCATCTCAACTCAACTCACTATCCAAACCAGACCTAAATCATAATTTATCGATTTTACTTTTATCATATATCTCATTTTCTATATAAAAAGACGAACTGATAATAAGTAATGTGACAGGCATGTTCCAGATATTCATTTGTATAATATGGACGTGACATTATATCATCTACGAATCTTTACTACTCATTATCTCACACACTATATTATTTTTTTTATTTTTTTATATTTTTGTTTTATTCATCATTGAGTTCTTTTATCTATTATTCATGCTCCACATATTTGTTAAAGGCAAAAAATAAAAATTATATATGATGTGGTGTGAAAATAATGAATAGAATTTTCTAACTGTTTATGAAACCAATGTCATGCGATTCGAACATTCAAATAACAATATGAGTCTGGAAGTTGTAAGTTTCACATAATTGTTTTTTCAAAAGGAGTATGATATATTATTAAAAAATATATTTTTACGTATATAAAATCTATCTATTTTTTAAAAGACAAATATATAAAAATTGTACATTTTAAAATTGTATATATTATTTTTCTATAAAAATAATTAAACGAGAAAATTAGCATAATTTTAAAATTTTGAAATTGATTTGATCGAATCCATAAGGTCATAAATAACTAAATAATTAAAAAAAAGGGCCTGACAAAAAATATACTGGAATTTAGTTGTAGTGGACATTACGAGGATTCCAACAAGATATATTTTATTATTTATTATTATTTTTTTCCGGATGGGATGAAGTAATGGAATCTCGTTTAAGATCTAAGTGGAGTCGCCCATACTTTATAGTAAGATCAGCGCTGCATCCACTGAGGATATAGCGCGAGCTCGGTCTCGAAAGTGGTTTTTTTTATATATATTTTGAAATATTTTTTTAAAAATAAAAAAAATTAATATTATTAAAATAATATTTTTTAATCATTAAATAAAAAAATATTTGGGACACAAATTCGAGACTCGTATTCGGTAGGTTTAACATTTATGTATTTATTTTCAAGATTGTTATTATATAATAATCCTCTGATTTTGTCCATTATAATATTAAAGCCTCACCACTCTTTAAAAGAAAGAAAATAGACATTAATATATAAGATTATATGTATCCAATCGGATCGAGAGGACGGGCCTACGGGCCAAGATCCACAATTTGTATCAGCAAAATTTCAAACATCAATCCTCATAACAATTACAACATGGTAGTGTACAAAGAGTAATTACTCCCGTGATGGCCTATAGCAATTTTGGTTGAATTTTCAAACGCCCACCATACCTATCTATATATATATATAGATAGATAGATAGCGCCACCGCATGAGAACAAAACAATTGTCTGCTGAATTATTTTTCGAGGTTTTTTCATTTGACTTTTTAGCATGAAAGAGGCGACTATTGAGTAACTCATTGTCGAAAAAAACTGGTGCTCCAATAGAAAGGAAACTTGCAACGCAACATCACATCAATTACCTTCACAAATTATTGAAAATTAAAAAAATAATAAAATAACAAAGGTTCCCCTTGCCCATACGGCATTCCAGCCCAGCCCAAAGGGCATCATCGGGAAGTAAGTGTCAGAGACCAAGGAGGAGGGCGCCAGGTAAAAGAAGAAGAGTTTTGCTATATACAAATAAAGTGATGTACTAATCTACATATTAATACTAATTCTTTCATATTTAAAATTTAAATTAACACTATTTTCAATCAAATTAATTTTTTGATCAATCACAATTGATTGGTACACATATTAGTATATTATTGTGCTTGCAAAAAGATTTTTCCAAAGAAAAATAAGAAAGGTAGCAAAGCAAGCGAGATACGTAAAAGAGGAATCGGATAAACTTGATTTCCACACCAATCATGTACAAGATACAATAAAAGAGGATATGAGACATGAGGAAAAGGGAATTATGAGAACACAAATGATCGTTTTTAACTTCAGAAAGAGAGGTTCAAGGTATTATTTTTTTTAGAAAAGAGGTATCCGACCTATATTGTATAAAGAGAAATAAAAGATCATGAAAGACTGTAAAATATTTATATTATAATGAATTTATCCTCCAAACGATAAATGGACATACGGGGCACCTTACCACCGCTCTATATTGTCATAATGGGCTTCAAACCGCCTCATCTAGTTATTAATGGCACAAAATTATATATAAATTATCAAATATACACATTTGCAATAATAGAATTTATTTTAAAACTATATTCATTTTAGTTAAAAAAAATATTAAGATAAAATTTATATTAAGAAATTCATTTCTCGCTTTATTAGATCATTTATTTTAATCTGATGAGGGAATTACTACTAACATGTTAGGGTAATAAGTTAAATTTAAATTTTATTTCCATCTTTCTCAAAATGAGTAAAGCAATTAAATAATATAAAAAACCAATTATGTAAGAAAAGATAAAATTAACAAGAAAGAAAACCAAATAAATAAATAAAGTTTCTTTTTTGTATATAACCTCTAGCCATCAGAAAAAGAGATCAAAGATGCCGCAGAGTAAAGGGATGAGTTGTGGGCGGATACAAGACATCAAAGGAAGACGTAAAAAATGAAGCAAGCTTTCAACAGTATGACTAATACCTAAGACTGCCTCCTATAATTTTTCATGCAAATAATCAAGTTTTTTCTAATATAAAGCATAAGGTCCGGCAGAAGTTACAATGCTAGAAAGAGAGATTATTGTCACAAGGGGAAGGGAAATCTTGATAAAGGCAATATCTATGTTGATCCCTACATATTATATGAGTTGCTTCAAGCAACTTGGAGGATTTTGCAAGACATTGTTTTAAATACCATACCGGTATCGGCAGGTATATGCCATACCAGCGACTAGTCCGGTACAGGTATTATATATGTTTTATACCGCTCCAAATATTAGCCAGTACAAACTATACCAATCGATATTTCAACCTGTACCATTTGATATTTCGGCCTTTACCTTCTTTTTTTTTCATTTTTTCAAACTACAAGCTCATTTTTTAACCCTCAATTCAGATCAGGCTATTTATAATTTATATATATTTATATATAATTTATTTATATATAGACTATTATTTTGGAATATAATTTTTATATATAATTTATTCATATATCGACTATCCCGAAAATAGGCCTGCACAACGACCCAGTTGAATCAGATTTGGGCCCGACCCGACCCGATCCGCAGGAAATGGAGCGCCAATCCGATCCAAGCTGGCCCATAGATTTTCGGGTCGGGTCGAACCCGTTGCTCTTCTCTACAGTTTGAATCTTCGGCTTCATTTGCAGACCCAAGGTTTCAAAGATTTTTCTTGCCAACCAAGCACACTACAAGGGTTGTGATCACTCCAATTCCATCAACCAACCAAACACACCCAGATTTCTCTCGGATTCCATTTCTCACAACCACTCTGATTCCATCAACCAACCATTAAAAATGATGTCGAGATCGCATTTCTTCATCTTCATGCCACCGCGAGATTACAAGACCCACCAGCACCATAGATGTTGTTTTCAAATCCAGAGAAAATCGAAAGGGGAGTATGGATGAGGTGACGGAATATTGCGTTTATGGAGAACCGAACACTGCATTTCACGGTTTCACCACTTTCTTTTTCCCTTTTTCCTTTTCTAAGCACCGACACCCCCATCACTAATAACACCAACAACAATGGTCTGATTTAGGGTTTAAAGAAAGAAAAAAAGAAATTAAACCCACCTTTAGACAAATCCCACTTCCATTGTCGTTGGTTCTCGCTTCCGTCGTTCTCGCTACCATCAAAAGTTTTTGATCTTCATATCTCCAAATCTCCAGAAAATCGAGAGGGGAGTATAGGCAACGAGAAGGAACACAATCTTGGAGCAACGATCATGGAGAGAGAGAGAGAGAGAGAGAGAGAGAGAGAGATTATGATTTTTTCTCTTGTGGGAAGAAAGACCGAAAGAGTGTGGAGCGGCGAGGGAGAACAAGAGGGAAGAACGGTGACAATGGCTAGGGTTTCGTAGTGGGAGAAGATGAGGTAGAGGAATTTATCGGTTTGCACGGGTTCGACAGGCTGCATCTAACTCAACCCGTAATGTAATTGTTGACACGATGAACCCGTCTTTGACAGGTTGTGTGTGTCGGGTTATTTGGGTGGGTCGGGCCCAAGCCATTTATGTACAGGCCTACCCGAAAATATACACAAAACAGTACCGGTATCAAAATATTCTGTTCCAGTGTCTTGACCAATACAACATCCAGTACAGCATTCAAAACTTTGTTGCAAGGATCTTGAAAATATGATATCACAATTCTAGTCGGGACCAAAAAATGAGGAGAAAAAATTCATTGGGTGAGCAAGCTGAAGTAAAATGTGTGAACCTAAAAAGGAAGCAGGAGCGATGGGTTTCAAAGATCTTAAAACTTTCAATATGACTTTACTAGCTAAACAATGATAGAGAATAATGAGTGAAAAACCCACTTTGCTGCATAAGATTTACAAAGCTAAATATTTCGCTCATACTTGTTTTCTCGAAGCCAAGTTGGGTCACTCACCACCTTATGCCTGGAGAGATATATGGGAAACTAAGAAATGGTTGAACATGGTTGTAGATGGAGAGTGGGGAATGGAAGAGACATTAATCTTGGGACAAATTATTAGATGGACAATAATACACTTACTACCCTTTTACCATGACTTTATTACTCTCAATGTATTTAAAAATTTTAATTTTTTTATTATTTTCTTTTAAGTATAAAAAAATACAACTTCACATATAGTCACTTTCTTAACCATTAAGTAAAAAAAATTTAAAAATAGTAAAAGGGTAGTACGAGAGTAGTAAGCCTATCATTATTCTTATTGGATATCAGACCACAAAAACTTGCAACAAAGTTTTCGGGAGGTTGGTTTGGATATTCATCAAAAAGTGGAGTGTCTCATTGATAAGAATACAAATTGGTAGGGTATAGAAAAAAGTTAACCATATTCTCCCAACTAGAGCTGCAACAGAAGTATTCAAGATTGTCTTGAGTTCAAGTGAGCAAGACGATAAGCTAATTTGGAAACTAGAGAAGAATTGGGTATACAATGTGAATGGTACTTATATTGTTTCGAATAATGAGAAAAGAAAGCAAAGAGGGTGAAAGCTCCAATGTAGAAGAACAAAAGTATAATGGAAAATGTTGTGGAAGTTACAGATCTCAAACTAGGTGAAGGTTTTTGCTTGAAGAGCCTACAAGAATAAGCTACTCACAAAAGCTAATTTAAAGAAGAGGGGGGTGCTAATGAATGAGAGCTGTCAGTTTTGTTGTGATGAAGAGGAGGATCTTACACATGCATTATATTACTATCCAACTATGAAAGAATGCTGAGAGAATCAAAGTTTATACATGCAAACTAAGGCAAGAAATATAGAATTTGTTGATACAGCGAGACAAGTGCAAGCTAGAGGTAACAAGGAGTTGGAAAAGTTTTTTCTTATTGCTTGGAGCTTTTGGCTTAGAAGAAATCAAAACGTTTATAAGAATAAATATCTAAAGCCTAAAGAAGCAGTGAATGATGTCTTATCTTTATTGACATATCATAAATGTTGATACTGTGGAGTCTGGTCCACACCGCTCGAGCGGAGGCATTGGCCGCTCGAACGAAGTTAGGCAAAGTCGAACGCTCGATGGCCGCTCGACAGTGAGCATGAGCGGCTGCGGAAGGGAGTTCGCCCAACGCGCGCTCAACAAGCCGTTCAAGCGAACATCGTATTTTACAAATCTAGGGTTTTTTCTGCCGTTTGAGTATATATATATATATATGATTTTACATCATATGGTCGTACGACAAAACTGTAGAACACTGTTAATGAACAGTAATTTGCCCCACCATTGTATTGTGATTCTTCAAATAATAAAATCTTCTGCAGCTCCCATCGACGTAAGTAATTTGTCAAATTACGTAAATCTATGTATCTTGTGTGATTGATTTCTCTTTTTCACTTTATTATTATCGTTTTCACAATAATAAAGATGTTAGGAATTGTGCAAAGCCGACTAGTGAAGTTAAATGCAGTTGGATACCTCCCCCAACAAAAAGTCTTGAGGCTCAATATAGGTGGGGCTATATTTAATGATCAGCAAAAAGCAGGGATAGGAATCCTACTTAGCGATGATAAGGGAGAAGTTATTTTCATAACAAGTAAGAATGAGTTTGCAGCCAATGACCCTATAGAGATTGAACAATTGGATATTTTCGGAGGACTGCAATTCTACCTTCATAGGGGCATAATTGATCCTATTGTAGAGAGTGATTCCCTATTTATGGTACAAGCACCTCAAGATGGAAGAGAGTTTATGTCTTTACGTAATCTTATTAAAGAGACTAGGTTTGAAAGTTTTGAAGTTTTTTCAAACATAAAATTATCATCTCATTTTATTTTATTATTATAATTTTTATAAATTTCTATATAAAATATAATAAACAATTCAATTTTTTCAAATCTTAATTTAATTCTTTTAAATCCTAAAACAATAATAATATTAAAAAATAATATTTTATTCAACTTTTAACTTTCATCTCAAATTAAAAATTCACATCTCAACATCCAAACCTAACCTAAAAAGCTTATGAAGACCTTTAGGAACTGCAAAATACAGCATATTAGACACACGGGAAATGAAGGAGCACACAGACTTCCAAATATGCTTGGCATGTGTATGATCTTCGTGTTTGGGAGAAGTCATTCCAGATGTAATTTCATCTGTTATTTGGATTGAGAAACAATGTTTGTAATGCTATAGTATTAATGAAGAAATCTTGTTATAATTTTATTTGTTTATTTTTATTTTTTTTTTAAAAGGAAACCGAAGCAAGAAGTCTAAGAATATGATAAAAACCTGCAAGTATTTCTTGAACTTTGATCTTCTTTCTTAAAATGTAATCTTCCTGATGAGATCTTGAAGAATTAAATTAGGTATATTCAGTCATGTGATTCATCAATTAAATAATTTATATATAAGAGAAACAGCCTGACTTTAATTAGAAAACAAGGTTCCTCAGTCAAGTGTTCTTGTCAAAAAGGCTTTGCCTTCTTTCCAAGTTATACTTTTCAGCTTCTTGCCACGACTGTTTCAACCGAACGTCTTCTTCTAAATCACCTTCCATCTTAATCATCTTCTCTCTCTATTTTCCTCTCTCTTTCCTTCCATTAATAAATCTTATGGCCAATTCTAGCCCTTAAAATAAGTAATATTGTGAGTGCGATTGGAGAAGACAAACATCAAAATGAAGAATAATTTTACCTGTAAGGAAAACTTAATCACATTTGGCTGATGCTCTAAAAATACTAGTTAATAGTACAATTGAAATCCTATTAAAATCATTATAAAGAGTAAGAACTTCTATTCCAAACAGTGTTGAATCTTATAGACTATTTACGTTTATCATCAGTATGAAATATTACGTCGTTCGATAACGATAATATAAATATAAATATTACAATAACTAGACGAACTAAAAATATTACCTAATTTCTTTCACTTGCCAAAGCTGTACAAGAGGTGCAAGCAATTGCAAGTCATGAAGACTCACTCGTTAGGTCATGAAGCCACTCAAACTCACAGATATCACCTCTAGGCATGGACGCAAACATAAAGAGCCTGGTTTGAGAAAAATTAAATGAAAGAGGATAGTAACATACTAACTTTCTTATTGATATATGTTATTTTATTATTGCTTAATTAAATCTAAGCCTTTTTTTTAAAAAATGGTTGGAGTTTTATTTTTAAGTACCACACTTATTAATATAAATATAGTATTTATCATCTCAATATATGGATGTAGCTAGCAAAATGGCAACGCAATTTTTTTTTTTCTTAATAACGGTTAGAACAAATTGTATATAATATAATATCTTAAAATTTTATCTTTCCGCTTAGTCCAAACAAGCATGAGTATCATTCACAATTTACGGATAATAGTAAAATAGTTTGTCAATGATAAGGAGATAGTTTGAGTTGAATATTTTTTAAATTTTGAAAAAAGAGACAAAAGGTTGAATAAAAACTATTCTAAAGTTAAAATATTGTTATAATATTATTTTTATTTTAAAATTTGAAAAAATTGAATTGTTTTTTATTTTTTGTTTGAAAGTTTGAAAAAATTGTAATGATTAATTTGAAAATTTGGTATTTAAATTATGTTTGGAAATGAGATGAGATGAGAATTTTGAGATGAGATCTATTTCCAAACAAGGCCTAAAAGTTTAGGAAGAAGAATGATAGTTGTTTGGATGAAGTGTGTGAATAATGGGTGGATCAAATGCTCTAGTTGTAGCCTTCAAAGTGCTCGAGGGAAGTGAAGAAAAGTAGGGGAAAATGAGGGAAAATAAAGGAAGATGAGAGAGTTGAGAGGGGTAGAGTTGCAAGTCTTAAGGCCTTAGGACCTCTCGTTGGGTTTTTGGTGAGGAGGTTAAAGGTAAGGAGTGAAAGAGAGTAGAAAAGAAACTGAAAAACAAAGGGACAGAAGATTGGCCAAACAGCACTTCATTGTTGTGTTGTACCTATTACAATTAGTGTAGATGTTAATGAGATAAACATAACAAAAAAAAAACAAAAAAGAGAGCTCCAAAGGAAGGGATTAAAACACTTAAACTACAAACCATCTCTCAAATTTCTCATACAATTCTAACAAAGATTTTTCAAAACAAAAATCGAAGGTCGATTGATACCCGAGAAAGAGAGTGATACCAACTCATGACAGAAAAAATTAATTAAGAAAATAGCATTGAGAGCGGATTCGATTAACCCAAATTATACCTTCCAAACATTTTACCTAAATAAACGTCTTACCATATAAAGATCAAAAAATTAAATATTTATATTTATTGTGTGTAATTATTAATCAAAATTAGTGAAAAGATGAACCAAAAGTATAAATATTAACATCCATATTATTAAGAAATGATACTTGCAGTCGTGATTGTGCAACCGACGTGCAATCATTTTTTAAAAAAATGAATAAATACGAGATCCAGATAAAAAGAAAATTAATTTTTTAACAGTAAACCTCACACTTTTTTAAAATAACTATATGATACTTGCACACTTCACAATTATATATAATATTAGAAAAAATCTTTACAACCTCCTACTATTCACACACACTCCACACTTCACATTTTTTTTAATTTTTATTATTTTATCTTTTATCAAATATTTAATATATAAATAATGAATAAAAGAATTAAATTAATTTAAAAATAATAAATTCAAAAAAAATATTAAAAACTTAAAAAAAAAAGTAAAATGTAGAGTATTGAGAGGTTGTGTAGCATTCCTAGTAACATTACTCTTTATTATTATTGTTTTTTTATTTGTTGAGGAAAACACGGCATTTCCCCAACTCGGTAAACGTTCCCAATTTGCCCTTGTTTGAATTTTTCCCTTAAAGCGACACCCTGTTTCTGAAGAACGCCGGACAGAATCGTCAAGAGCTATAGCGCAACACATTCCCAAACCCATTTTCTCTCCAACCAAACACGCCATAATCCAACACCCCCCCCCCTTCCCACACGAACCCAGAAACATTTTGAACCCTAACCCACGAATATCCTCCCTGTAATAAGAAATTTAGGGCCAATGTCTCAGCTCAAGACCACAATTTCCCGCCTTGATGATCTCCCCTCCACCCCCGGAAAGTTCAAACCGGACAAACACACACCGTACGTTCAGCGCCTTCGGTTGCACTCCAAAATTACCTTCTGGTCCTTCTTTGTGGCCTTCATCCTCCTGTTCTTCTTCCTCACCCATCCTTCGGTGGCCCCACCTTCGTCCTCGCGCCGAGCCCTCGGGTCCGACTCCTGGGGCGGCCGCGAATGGGAACGTCGAGTCAGCCGCTCGGCACGCAAGCGGTCCGACTCCGGCCTCACCGTCCTAGTCACCGGCGCAGCCGGCTTCGTCGGGACTCACGTCTCTGTCGCGCTCAAGCGTCGCGGCGACGGCGTGCTGGGCATTGACAGTTTCAACCATTACTACGATCCCAGCCTTAAGCGCGCCCGCCAGAAGCTCTTGGAGCGTGCCGGGGTGTTCGTTGTAGAGGGCGACATCAACGACGCGTCGCTTCTTCACAAACTCTTCGACGTCGTGGCGTTCACCCACGTGATGCACCTCGCCGCGCAGGCGGGCGTGCGCTACGCGATGCAAAACCCGGGCTCCTATGTGAACAGCAACATTGCCGGGCTGGTCAACCTTCTGGAAGTGTGTAAGTCAGCGAATCCGCAGCCTTCGATCGTGTGGGCATCGTCGAGTTCGGTCTACGGATTGAATTCCAAGGTACCGTTCTCGGAAAAGGACAGGACCGACCAACCGGCGAGCCTTTACGCAGCGACAAAGAAAGCTGGTGAGGAAATTGCACACACTTATAACCATATATACGGGCTTTCTATTACAGGGTTAAGATTTTTCACGGTGTACGGGCCTTGGGGTCGGCCGGACATGGCGTATTTCTTCTTTACAAAGGATATTCTAAAGGGTAAGCCAATTACGATATTCGAGGCTTCTGATCATGGGACGGTGGCCAGGGATTTCACCTATATTGATGACATTGTAAAGGGGTGCTTGGCTGCCTTGGACACGGCGAAGAAGAGCACTGGAAGTGGTGGGAAGAAGAAGGGTCCGGCGCAGTTGAGGGTTTTTAATCTGGGGAATACAGCACCGATCCCCGTGACGGAGCTTGTGAGTATATTGGAGAAGCTTTTGAAGGTAAAGGCGAAGAGGCAAGTGTTGCCGATGCCCAGAAATGGGGATGTGAAGTTTACCCATGCGAATATCAGTTTGGCACACAGGGAGCTCGGATATAGGCCTACAACTGATTTGGAGACGGGGCTAAAGAAGTTCGTGCGGTGGTACCTTAATTATTATTCCGGGGAAAAGAAGAAGAGTGCCTGGTGAAATGTTTGAATCTGTGCTGCCCCTACAAGTCATTGTACTTTCTCTTCTTGACATGAATTACCTGCCTTTCGCTCTCATTTTCCGCATTTATTATAATCTCGATACTGTCATGAAAGGGATTTAACGTCCATTGATTGGCCATTGATATGCATTTTCTTTAAGGGCGTGGCTGGTTTATATCAAGAGAAGAGTTGAAGAAAATTTTATTTCTGTTTACCACAATTAGCTGCTTTATTTAGGGTGTTAAATTTAGTTCAGCGCTTGTACAGTCCATGACCGGTGGTAGATGACAAAGATATCCTATTTGTGGACTTCATTTCATCATCTCGATTGCAATTGAAATAAAAAAAGAAAAAAAAACATTTGTTGCAATGGGAATTTTTACCCTTATATCCCTTGAGAGATGTATGATATCTATATTTCTGTTTCCGCTATTTTGGTATGGATTGACTGCACTATGTTTTTATAGTTCACTTTCTGTTTCTGATTGGAAAGACCTTGGAATTCACTGGTGCAAATTGCAATGGTGCTTCTATTACACTCTTCATCCTCTTGATGCGTAGATTTCAATTTCTTTTTTCTTTTTTTTTATAAGTAATAAGAAAATTTTATTCATACGAATGAAATAAGCATAGCGAAGTATACAAAAGAACACCTAATTACATTCTAGCTAAGGAAAGAAAGTCATGGATATTGTTTCCATCAAGTACAATGGCTGAAACCCACAGCATTAAAGTGTGCATAAAAAAATTCTGAAGCTCCTCCATTGTGTGCTCCCTATCTTCAAAGCATCTCTCATTCCTCTCCGACCATGTACACCACATGATACGACGGGATCATCTTCCACACTGCCACCACTTGGGGACAGCCTTGAAGCTCCTTCCAACAAGCCAATAATTCCACCACCTGCGGAGGCATTACCCAAGCAATATCCATTCTTCTAAAAATCACATTCCATAGCCCCCTTGTGACCTCACAATGCAATAGTAAGTGATTTACAGATTCTTCCTTTTTTTGAACAGATAGCACCAATTCATCACTATGATTCCCCTCTTTCTTAAATTGTCCGTAGTCAAGATCCTCCCAAGAGCGGCAGTTCATATGAAAAAAGCTACCTTAGGCACCCGTGATCTCCAAATCCCCTTCCATGGAAATGAAACATGGCCATGGGTTGACAAAATCTTGTAGTAGGTCCTGACTGTACATTTTCTTTTTTCTATTTTCCTTTTTTGTAATATGCTAATAGTTGCTGGGAGTGCATGTGCCCTTTGATCAGTGTTGTTACATGAACATTCCACTCTGGCATGAGTCACTCGGCCAGTCTGTAGGCTATGGCATCCAATGTGTTGGATGCACGGTATTGTGAATTGTACACTTTTATGCCTTTGTACTGTAAGAAAATTAAGAACAGAAGAGAAACTTTTATTTTAGACATAAATTAGGATCTTTATTGTCACCCTCTTGGAATTGCTTCTTCAGGTGACTGGATAGGCAGTCCGTGTGCAGTTTGGTGGCTCTACTGATCTAATCAGTTCCTACCATTTTGATTGGTTCCTGGGGTTAACATTCTATACGTTAGTTTATTCTTTGCACTTTTTTGTGTTGGTTTTAGTCTCTCACGTTCTACTTGATTGAATAGAACTATTTGCTCATCTCTGATCAGAACGTCAACACATGGGACAAGATGCCAAAGTCACAGGATATAGAAATCCTTGCATTCCTTTGATGGTATATTTTTATCTTTGCTCAGAAGATGTTGACATCTTTGCAGGGATTGCCTGCAGAAGCAGGAGATCTAATGACTTGGAAGCTTGAAAAATTGTATGACAGGGCTACAGCTTTCATTTTTGGGACCAATTAGTGGGTTGAATACAATCGTGCTGTTAGTAGTTTAAGAAGTAGTTCAATACCTTGCTGGTAGAAGGGGATCGAGCCATTCGATGGCCTGTTCTTTTCTTTGGGTTGGTTTTTATCATCCTTGTTTGCTATTTTCTCATTGTTGTTGGCTTTTCTGAGGTACTCTAGCCAGTGGAGTTTTTTCCTTTATTTTTTTTCACATTTGGATTCTTAAATTTTATAGCTATGAGAAACTTGTCCAAGATCAAAGAAAGATGGAGAAATTACAGTGTTTGCAAACCAGGTCTGACAGATGCTGGGGAATGCCTGCTCATGAAGCCTTGCACGGATTCTTGCAGCAATGTCTCCAAAATGTTGGACTACATACTGTTTTTGCAATGCTCAAATGGAACAGTGCTAACCAGCTTACTGTCACTGGTATGCAAATCAGATTATATACTCTTTGGGGAGGAGGTTAGAGGTCCTTCCTATAGTTCAAGAGTTCTAGTACTGGCGTTGCGGTCCATCCATTGGTTCGATGATTCCTCTTCGCCGTTTGCTGGATTTCCTTCCCTCTGAGTTGGATGTTGCGCTTATAGCATCTTGCTCAATGCTCCTGAATTCTGAAACCGAGCCATATCTAACAAGAAAGAGTATTCTAGAGGGTACGTCTGAAAAATTGCTGGCAATATCTGGACAATCATTTGGTTGGGTTGGGCTGGTTCGGACTCATGAGATACAGAATTCTCAAAATTTCTCATATATTCATTATCAAACATCACTCAATTAAAAAATATTTTTTAATTTTAAATTTTCAGCTATTTTATATGATCATTAAAACTTTTACAAATTTCAAAACAAACAAAAATTAATAAATTTTTACAAACTTCAAAACAAAAATAATATTAAGAAAGCACATTCAAACAGTTTTTTATTTTATAATATCTGTATTCTACTTAATCTTTATTCTCTCCTAAAACACAATAAAACATTTTAATTCCAATCATTTTACTATTATTCATGTAATTCTAAAATACTCCAATGTCCGAAAGAGCCTTAGGCCTTGTTTGGGTAGTAGAGTATTTTAAGTAGTTTTAGATATTTTCAAATTTTTCTCTTTCAAATATCAATCAAATACAAAATATTTTTCAATTTCAAATATTCAACATTTTCATCTAATCATTACAATCTTATCAAACTTCGAAACAAAATATGAAAAAAAATACAATTTTTTCAAATATCAAAATAAAAATTATATTAAAAATTATATTCAAATAATTATTTAACTTTATAAATTTTTATTCAATTTTTTCTCATTTTCCAAGGTAGGCCCATTAGGATATTGAACTCATTTCATCTCAAGTCATATCATCTAATTATTATAATTTTTATAAATTCCTATAAAATATAATAAATAATTATCATCACAACGCACTCTCAAAATTGCACCTTAATAAAATGTCTTAATTTAAATTATTTTATTAATATTTATAAATTATTCTACATAAATATTCCAACCATCCAAACTAGCCGGACGCTTTCCGCGAATGGTTGATCTGGAACGAAGCGAAGCAATACGTACTGGTCTCTGTCCGCGTGGGAATGTTGACCAATGAAATGGTCGTCGAGCTCCACTCACTTTCCCCGAGTTTTCTCGGTACTTTCGTGGATTTTAATGTGGTAAAGGTTTATAACTCGCAGAATGGGGAGGAAGGAAAAGAGATCATTTGTTAAGAATGGCCGGAAAAACAAAGGGGGGTAAGGCCTTCCTAGAGAATGGAAGCATGCTATTGGAGAAGCTGGTTGCCGCTTGTAATGGTAGGCCTATTCCCATCCGTATCTTCTCTTACCATGAGCTGGTGTCTGCAACCAACAACTTTGATTCAGGGCTTGTTCTACGTGTTGACGCGTACTACATATGGTACAAGGGTTCTCTTGAAGGGCGAACCATTTCCATTAAGAAACATGGAAGTAATCCCTGTCCAATCGAGAGTATCTTCACCGACATAGCTATTTCTGCAAAGATAAGGCCTCACAAGCATGCTGTGAAGCTAATAGGATGCTGTCTCGAAACTCCACTTCCCATTTTAGTGTATGAATCTATCACGAATGGGACTCTTGCTGCTCGAATTTATGCCTCCGATGATGATGGAGTTCCCCAACAAAGACGGCCTATGGCGTGGCAGAGGAGATTGAAGATTGCGAGGGACATTTCTCATGCAATTTCCTATCTCCATACTGCCTTCTCCAGACCCATAATCCATAGGCAAATATCCGTGTTTTCTATCGTCTTTGACCAACATGATGTTCCCAAATTGTCAAACTTTTTTGATTGCATAACAATTCCCGAGGGTGAAACCTGCGTACGTGTTTCGTTTTCTGGGTATGGCCGAGGTTATCAATGCCCGCACTATGTTCAAACGTCCTACGTAACAGAGAAGACTGATGTCTACAGTTTTGGTGTACTTCTTTTAGTTCTTTTAACAGGACGACGTGCTCCTCACATGGTAGAGTCCGTAAGAAATCGAAGAATAAATGAGATCTTGGATGCTGCAATCTTGGCAGAGGGAGAAGGAGCAGATATGGAGCACCAATTGCAAGCAGTGCTGCAGTTGGCTCTCGTATGCGTAGACGTGGATCCAGAGATAAGGCCAACTATGGTTGATGTTGCAAAAAAACTGCGGCGGATTGATAGGTTGGACTGTGATTGGCCACTGAGAATTTTCTGATAATTTTGTGTTTTAAAAGGAAATATTAAAATAATTAAAATAATTATATTTTAATATTATTATTGTTTTAGAATTTGAAAAAGTTAAAAAAATTTTGAATAGTTTATTATATTTTATATGAGAATTTGAAAAAATTATAATGATGAGATGAAAATTTTGTGTTTGAAATGAAAATTCTTTCCCCTCTTATATCTAAATTCTCTTGTAAACATCAATTCCATAAGAGGTATTTTATGCCTCTACAGTTCTACTTAATCACTTGCAATGAATAATGATTATTCCCAAAGTAGATGATGGAGAATGGCACTGCAAGGAACCCCTCTAGTCGAAACTTTTGCTATTGAGTTGGCTGGCAACAGCAACGTCTGCAAATTTCTGAAACTTTAGAGGAGCATGAACATTCGTGTGAGCTGCATGATTCCGTCTTAAAGAATAGCCATCTCTTGTTGAACTGTGCAGGACCCAAAAGTATCAGTAGATCCCGAAAATCGATGTGCCACACCTCCAGCCGGAGGGAAAACCGATTCACTCAAAATCACTGCCCCATGTAAGAAACAGAACTTGCGACAATTCAGTCTCAAATAATTGAAGTAGAGAGGGTACTTTGCATCAGGTTAAAATTACATGCCCCATCCAAGAAGAGAAGCATAGATAATTTTGCACAAGACTTGTCAGTGAAATACAGGGCATTGGACTTGCATCAGAATCAAGGCTAATGAAACTACACCTTTATCTATCTATACGACCATACAACCTGTTTTAAGATACATGCAATTGAACATATTATTACAAGATTTACAAGCTAAAGATGTAATTATTTCAACTTCCTCAAAAGAAATCAGCTTCCTAAGGCCCGGATTTCTCTGGCTTTGGTACTGGCTGTTTACAGGGTTGTAAAATGGCGAAAGGCGTGCTTTCATGTATCGATGAATTCTGTAACACAAGGAAGTGGGGGTGGCTGGGACTTTGACTGCCTTGTATCATGTATCGATGATCCAACTCTTTTTTTTTGATAAATGATGATCCAACTCTTTAATTCTGTCATTATCCGATAAATGCTAGCCAAGAGAAGGTAAGTGAACTTACCGGTTTCCCATATAACAAACTCATAAAATACAAACAAACCACCATCAGTCATCTACATGATTGTGAAGAGACGGCATCAGGATTCGAGTCCGGATCTGACCAAGTACTGCTGTCTTCGTTTTGCATGCAGTCTTCAAAACAGATATCCTCAGTCTCCTCAACAGTCTCATCCTCGGAATCATTTACAACATTGTTCTTCGAGTATGGATTGTATGTCCACTCCAATCTCTTCAGTGATTGTGAGGAAACCACAACATCAGCAGAGTCCAGCTCCCACCAAGCGCTGCTATCCTCCTCTTGTATGTTATTATCATCAACTCTCCCACGAACAATTTCTTCAAAACCCTTATCCTCAACATCATCCTCAAAATCATATACCTTTTTCTCCACTTCAGGCTTGTATGTCCACTCTAACCTCTTCAAAACATCCCGGTCCTTCCATTTCCCAAGGACCGATCCTGCCTGTTTCTTAGCCTTTCCCATCAAAACTTCCATCCATGAAAATCCCACATCTGCAACCCTCTTCAAAGCTCCATCGTTCATATCCCCAACAACAACTGTCCTCAGACATCTCAGTTTTGCTTCCTTCAAAACATCCACGAAATCTGAATCATCTGATACAAACAACATACACTCAACTCTCCTTCCGTCCATCACATCCACCATATGATTTTTTAAGGCAGCATCCGCTTCTTGTGGATTATCCGGCACAGTTCGAACCCAAAACCCTGCCCGCTTCAACTCATCGGCCAAACTATATCCCACATTGGCGTTCAAAATGCCCCTTGAAGCATTCTTATACTTCTCCATTTTCATGGAATACTTGGCCACCAACTTCACTCTCCTCGCCCCCCTCGCTGACTCTATCTGATTCAACCTCTTTATATGCTCCGACTCATGTATTTGCTTAAAATGATTCACAAGCTTCTCATTCGTGTAAAACTTTCTCCCACAAACTCGACAGAGATGCGGCTCAACTGCCTTAGTCAGCCCCCTATTCTTCAACGGGTTCGACTTCTTCCTCCTCTCTTTCCGATGCTCCCTAACAACTTGCGGGACATAGGCAAACGCGTTGCGATTTGCATACGCCACCATGTATCTAACATCCCCAAAAGAAGACGCCGCCGCCTTTAGCTTGGCAGCGGCTTCGTATGGTGGGAACGAGTTCGGTGGTTTATTGTCCAGATCCCAGAAGATTGCCACATTGTTGTGGGCAATTTTTGGTCTTGAAGAGCCTGATGATTCCGAATGCTTAGAGTATTCAGAGTGAAAAAACAAACTCAATGGAATAAAGGGGTTTAGGGTTTGCAATCCTTTGGATTGTATCGTGCAGAAAAAGCTTCGAACTTTGAGAAACACAACCATAGGTAGACGGCTGTCTTTATTTTAATGTTGAATACTTGAATTACAAAAAAGAAAAGCGAAAGGAACAATAATTGGGAAGGGAGGGATGATTGAGATTGACTAACCTTCTGAGATTGAGCGTAGGGAGTGGGTGGTGGTGTGGTTTGAAGGTTCCAATGGAGTTTCGGAGTGTACAGCGGCTATCATGACCGGTTTGGATGTCCATGACAGGGGTTTATGTTCTATTTGGAAAACTGGACTCAGAGTTCGGCCCAACTCTTTTTCCTCCTGTTTTTGGTATTTTGGAAATCAAGACCTTTGGCTCGTGACTATAGTCTATAGGATTCATTCACAATTATTTGTACGTCCATGTATGTAATTTAAAAGTGAGAAAAAATTATTTATCATCATTTTTATTATTTATATAATTTGATATTAATATAATAATAAATTATAAATTTATAAGTAAAATATAATAAATATCTTTTAATCATTTAATACTATATTATAAAAAAAATAAAAATAAAATAATAAAATAAATGACGAGTATCATTATCTTTTTTTTATCTGAAAGGTATCATTACCCTTTTTTATTTTTATTTTTTATTTTCTAAGCATGTCACGAAAGTTTTAATTTAGAGAGAAGGTAATTTTTACGAAGAAAGATTCATGGAATGTAATAGGGTTGAAAAAGAACTCTTTCTTTTTCAAATATAAATATTATTTTATTTTTAATTCATATTTAATACAAACAAATAAGAAAGAAATGCCACGCTAAAGTGCGCCTGTTTGGTGCATCATTGATCAAAAATCATGCGGACAGTATAGATTAACGCAGTCGAGCAGTTAGCATCGCCGTCATTCAGCGTTATGATTGCCGTAGGTAGGAGAAGGATAGGGGGCCCGACCAGGTGGCTCCCTCTCTGATCTCGTCAATCCCTCGAAATAATTTGCAAAAAAAAAATAATATTTTTCTCGAAATAATATTGACGAGTACGCAGAGGACCGCAAGGACTCACAACCAGAGAGAAAGGGAGACACAGTTTCAGTGATCGATCCAATCGAATATGGTTGTGTGATACAGTGTTTGGTGCATAGCAATTAACAATTTAGCAATGAAAGGTGCTTTTTCGGTGCCGGGAGATTACATCCACTTCAAGTCTCTGGTCCCTCTTCATAAGATCCCCGTAAGTTCTTTCGCTCTATATTCTCATTTTTCCTTTTTATTTTTCCATTTTCAACTGATTTCTGATCATGGGTCTCTTTCATTAGCTTCATTTTGTTATTGGGTATATCTTCATTCCGCCTGTGTCTCCTTTTCGTTAGTCAATTATGGGTAGTGGATGAGCTTGGGTTTGTAGTTCTCTGACCATTATATAAAACAAGCTTCAACTTACACGCCAATTGTGACAATTTGATGTGCGTATGTGGCTTATGTTTGTTTAAATACGGGTGTAGCTTGTTATTCTAGACTCGTTATTGGTATGCCTTTGCTTCAGCTATAATTTTTTTTCTCTCTCAATCAATGGGATACAGATGAGAATGGATCCATATCTTACTCGTTATTGTATGGGTTTCTTCTCTACGTTCAAATTAGGAATTTTTTATAATGGTTTTTACATCTTGGCTTCGCAATGTAGCTGGGCGTGCATTTTGTGTTGTCTCATTCTTCTCTTCCAAGCATAGAGGTCCTTTATGTGTTACTTGATGCCTGTTTAAATATGTGTCGCTTTTCACATTATTCTTTCGATTCTGTGAATTTGGGTTGTAGCTATCATGATTTTGTCTCCTTATCTCATTCCAGCAATGCTTATGCCTTTATTTTTAGACGTAATCCCATATCCTTGGTTACATTTGGGTTGTTGATTGTGCCTTTTACTGCCTGATGATGTCTCCGGCGGGAACCTTTTCTTTTTTATTTTTAATTACTCACAGATTGGCATAAAGCAATGGCGATATTATGATTTTGGTCCAAAGGTGGTACCTCCTCTTATTTGTCTTCCTGGAACAGCAGGGACAGCAGATGTATATTACAAACAAATCATGTCATTGTCCATGAAGGTAGTAAGTTTGACCTTAGGGTCTTCATTATATGTATGACATTTTATACTCAATATACATTAAAAATCCATGCTCATTCTTTTTCTTTTCCCCCGTTCTTCTTTTCTCATAAGAAGTTTTACGCCATGGTTTCTCAGTATGCAGTAGTGTAGTTATACCAGGAATCATTAAATTCTGGAAGTTAGTGTCTTAGAGTGCAGAACAATTGATGCTGCCCATTATTTTTGTTGAGCAATAGTGCCACTTGAAGAGTTTATTCATTGAAAGAAAATCTGTAATGAAAGGAAATCACCACAAATTATCATTAACCTCCGTCCATTTCCCTTAGTTTTAGTGTTTTTATATGAAGAGAATTTTATAGTGTAGTTGCAAATGCGGAGATATGGGGTTCTTCAGCTTTAGCATGGTTATATTATTGGAATCTCCATTTTAGTTGCTCATTTTATATGCATTTAAGTTATTAGTATAACTATTTTTTATTTGAAGAGATGGAGAACTATTTATGTAGTTCCGTGTAGGGAAACCTCTGAGGGTGCGGTGCACGGGACCGGGGTTTACTTTGCAGGGGTGGGTCCAAAGGGCCCTGCCTTGGAGAGGTTCCCCGACATAAAATAAAAAATAAAAAAATAAAATAAAATAAAATGAATTATGCTTAACCAGTTTTAAAAATCTTTATTAACCACTGTATAAACTGAATTTGCTTATCTGTGTACTAAGACCAACAAACACAGGCAGAATATTATAAGTTAGTTGGTGTCAAAATGAAGTGCACTTGTGTAATTGCCAAATTATTTCACCTCATTTGGAACTTCAAGGTTAACATGGCCACTTCCTTGCGGTGTTCCTAGTCCTCATCACACCATATAGAAAAATTCTTGCAACTGGACACTGTTACAGCAATAATGAATCAGCTATAATTATTTCTAATGGCGCTCTTGTTGTACTTGGTAGCTTTCTAAATTCTGTTTTGTGTTTGTGACCGGGAAACCTCTAAATTTTTTATATTTTATATCATTTAAATTTTTAACTAAGATTGAATAATCAAATCCATTTGAAATGTGAAGGGTTACCGGGTGATTTCTATTGATATTCCCCGAGTTTGGAATCATCATGAGTGGATTCAAGCATTTGAGAAGTTCTTGGATGCTATTGATGTTCATCATGTAAGAGCTTCATTTCCTTTTCACATTTATTCTACCGTATTTGTGTTATCAGTAGAAGTTTTTGTCTATATCATTCTACTCCCATTGCAGTATTTGATGTTGTGGCACTTACCATGATGCCTGCACACTCACTAATTTTGGCATTCTGGATTGGCAAAGTGCTTCAGAAGCTATGCTGGGCTTCATACAGTTCTAAGCACAGAGCGGGTTTGAACCAGTGTTGCATAAACTGTGGGTCACTTTGTACATGGAATGCCTCATGAGCCATCCTCCTATAATGTTGATAAAATGCTTATATATATATATATATATATATATATATATATATATATATATTTTATGCAATATGGTAATTGATGGCACTTAACCACTATCGTCGATATATCATCTTTAGATAAATCAACATAGAACTGCCTGTATATAATCATAGAACTACAAATTGTGCAAGACAATCATTGGAGGAGAAGATACAAGTGGGCTGAGAACAATTTTAAATAAGTTTCATGATCAATGTGTTTTCTTACAGGCAGCATGGATGCGTGATTGTATTGATATGTCATGAACTGAGATTCAAAAATTGCAAAATCAATGTACATAACTTGCAAATTCAAGTCATATAAGTTCCTGACAACTTGACTAATCGCTGAGTAGACTAATCAATCCATATTTAACAGATACATCTATGTGGTACATCCCTTGGGGGCTTCTTAGCACAACTCTTTACTCAGTATCGTCCAAGACGAGTTCGGTCATTGATACTATCCAATTCTTTTCTTGATACACGCAGTTTCTCTACTGCAATGCCATGGGCGCCCATGTAAGTCATCATATTTTTCTTAGATTGAGGGCTGTAACTGCATACGATCAGACTGCCTAATTTTTTATGTACTTTTTAAAAAATGAAACTATAGTTGTTGACTTGCTATTTAATTCACTGAAATATCATAAAATTTTGATAAATATGTACCATCAAGATGCTAGGAAGAGACAGCTATCAAGAGACTGCTTACAACTCTAATTACATACAGTAGGCGTATGAGGAATATGTTTTGGGGTTTTTGACTTAAATAATTATGAAGAAAGGGGAACAAGTTCTCTGTTGAACTAAAGTATGTTTTTAGTTTCTGCTAAAACCTTCACAAGATTTGCAATATAGAATTAGTTCCAGTCGGAAATGTTCCCAGTGTTTTGAGCTATGTCAATATTCTGGGGTGCAAAGTCTCCACCTTGCCAATGAAGTATATCGGTCTTCCCTTGGGTGCTTCCTTTAAGTTGCAGTCTATTTGGGACGGGGTGTTGAAAAAATGAAGCGGAAACTGGTGAGTTGGAAGAGGATTTATTTGTCCAAAGGTGGTAGAGTTACGTTGATAAAAAGTACTCTATCCAACTTGCCTACTTACTTTTTATCTCTATTTCCAATACCATGCAAGGTGGCTTACTGGCTAGAGAAGTTGCAATGAGATTTCCTATGGGGGGGAATGGATGAAGAATTCAAGTTTCACTTGGTGAATTGGGATACGGTTTGTACCCCAATACACGAAGACGGGCTGGGAATTTGGAACTTGCTGGTTTTTACTAAAGCTATATTGGATAAATGGTTGTGGAGATACCACAATGACAAGGGAGCATTGTGGAGAGTTATCATAGATCTAAAATATGGTGGATTGTGGGGGAGGATGGTGCTCAAATAAGGTGAGCGGACCACATGGGGTGGGGCTTTGGAAAAACATAAGAAGAGGTTGGACCAACTTTCATCGATATACACACTTTGCTGTTAGGGATGGTTCCAGAATGAAATTCTGGAATGACCTTTGGTGTGGAGACCGAATTCTTAAGGAAGCCTACCCAACTTTATACGGCATTGCACGACAACAGGAGGCTGCAATCGCAGAAATCATGGATCTATCTAGTGGCTCTCTTCAATAGAATATCATTTTCATTAGAGCTGCACAAGATTGGGAAATTGACACATTTACAAATTTCTTTCATCTTGTGTATAATTGTAGAGTGAATGGAGGACCTGATACGATGATGTGGTCACCATCCAAGAAGGGATATTTTACTGTACAGTCATATTAAGTCCCTACCAACCTTTCCGAATATGCTTCCATAAACCCCTCCTAAAATTTTCTCTCCGTACATGTGCAAAAAAATCTCTGATTTTCTTGTTTTGTTGAGGATGGAAGTTAGTTAGGAAAGAGTTTTTCTTGTCACTGAGTTTACAATGATCTATTCTCGGGAAATTGTGATCGAAAAAAAATTGTTTTCAGTTGTGAGAGAAGGTGGTTTAATACGTTTAACTGAGAGAGGGAAGAGGTTTAAACAGGAGCTGTTGCTGGGATTGCACACTGCGCAATGGCTGGGGAGAGCCTTGGAAGATTGTGGGAGGGGTGAAAGGTACTCATCCAAGAGGGAAGGCTATCAAAGCTTCGTAGTACAGAGGGGCTGGAACAGTAGAGGTAGTTTTCTGGAGGTGTCGGTTTATGGTGAGGGAGGCCGAAGGAGTTTTCTCATTATTCCTGAGGAGGGAGGTAGGGGATGGAAAAGTCTTTCCGAGATTCTAAAGGATGGCACGCAGGTGGACAGAAAAAAGCTGGAACTTGTAGAAGGTACAAAGAGGAACCTGTGGAGGGAAGAACCGACTGCGAAGTCTTACAAGGAGGTGGCTGTGGCGGCAGGGATGCAAGGTGAGAAGAGTAAGGGGGACGGTGGGGGAAGCCTAGAGGCTGTAGGGTCACATCGAGCCCCTCGTGACCAGACGTGGGTGAGAGATGATGGCAGAGACGTGAAGGAGGTGCTCTGCATGGTACGTGATCTGCAGTCTCAAATGGAGAAGTTACAGGGAGAGGTGGATAAAATCGTAGAAGCTGTTGGGGTCAAAAGGGGAAGGTATGATACGGCGAGTTTTAGAGGAGAGACTTATAAAGGCTATCAAGATGGGCCACGGGCCAGGATGCTTTCAAAACCGAGACTCGGGCGTGAGGTGAAAGGGCCTGGGTTTGGTATGAGGGGCCGAAACCCAGGAGACAGACACCAGCTCGTAAGGTGTGGAGGGCTCGGGCAAACAATAGGGTTGCGGATCCGGGTCGAGGTGGAGGGAGGTTTTCTCCTCTGCCGGAATCCTCGCGAGGCTATCGTCGGGAGGTGGACTCTCTCTCCGACAAACAGAAAGCGCCAGCGATACTATCGGAGAGGGAGTTTCCACCCATCTCGTCGGAGAAGCTCCAGAAAGCCAACGCAGTGCTTTCGGTGGAACTCCCATCACTCCCGACTGCACAGAACGTGCCGATAGGGGGAAGGGAAGTCCCCGAAAGTCCAGTGAGTCTACCAGAGCTATCTAAGGAGGTCGTTAAGGTGGGGGAGTGCCGGAAAGAGGATTCTGAAGATTCAGATACTGAGGACCTATGCCCGTATGCCTCGGCAAGTGAAGACCAGGGTCTCACCCTTCAGGGAATACTCAGTTCGAGCCGACAGGGAAGAGATGAAGGCTCCAATGGTCCTACAAGCACACTGGAGCTGCACAGGGAGGTTGCTCTGGTGGGGGACTACGAGATAGGGGGATCTGTAAACTTGGCAAATGAGGAACTTCTCCCACATGTTTCGGCAAGTGAAGAACAGAGTCTGAGCGACCAAGAAGGGTCTGTTGGGCTTATGATCGGGGAAGAGAATGCAGATTTGGTGGAACAGCGGGAGTATAGAGTGCAGAATCCTATCCCATTGAATTGCTTGTATCCAGAACCAGCTTTTGTTTCAGACTGGGTATTGCAGACAGTTAGTGACATTAAGGACATGATAGGACTGAAGTGTGATGGGTATGAGGAACAATTCATGGCATTATTCACTAGGGCTGAAAACCGACCGGCATAAGTATATATAGCAAAACAAACCGGCCGAAACCGACCGTGGTGGGGGGAGAAAACCGGCCGGTTTCTTTGCCGGTCGGTTCCGGTCGATTCCGGTTTTCTAAATCGGTTTGGGCCGTGAGTTTTGGGCCCTGTTTTGGGCCTTTTATCCAATAGGTTTTTGGGCTTTTTTTTTTAATTTTATTTTATAAATATATATATATATTTTTTCCTAAATTCATCATCCAATATCTTTTTAAATTTTTATTCTTAACTAATAATTCAATTCATCATACAAGATGTTGTAAATTCAATGATTCATCACTCATATTAAAAATAAATAAAATATAATAAATAACTAAAGCATTCATCATATTAATTATTAACTAACTAATTACTATATTACTTACTACATAATTAAAAATAAATAAAAATAACTTCACTAGATATTTAGTATTACATATTACAAATTTGGAAAACAATTCAAGTTGTCTTAAGCATAGCAAAATGCAAGTAAAAAATAACATAAATAAATAAAAACAAATTGACTTCAAGACTTAAACATAGCAACAATGCCAAAAATTATGAATATTGATCTTCATGTTCACTCATTATTGCTTCAAGCCTTCAATCTTCATTCGTCAATACTTGTCACGTTCGATTGTGCGGTCAACTCTATAAGAATCAATAAGAATAAAATATCAAATGTTAGTGAATTCATATTATGAAAAAATATGCAAAATTAAATTACAATGAAAACAAAGGAAACATTACCCGATTCTACTACAAAGCTCTCCACATTATCCATAGCCTCTCGGATATCAATGGGTGTTGACGGATGCCTTAACCAATTTTGAGTGCAAATAAGTGCCTCAACAGTTCTCGGAGCCAACGAACTCCGAAAAGGATCAAGCACACGACCTCCCGTACTAAAAGCTGACTCGGACGCAACCGTGGAAACAGGCATGGTCAATAAGTCTCGTGCAATCCTCGCAAGTATAGGATAGTTAGCCTCATTTATTTTCCACCAAGTCAACAAGTCAAACGATGCGCTGAGTGCCTCACAACCATCTAATAAATATCGATCCAATTCAGTTTTACTAATACTAGATCCGGCAGCGGAAGATGCCCTATACCACTCCCGGAACCATTTAGTCTCATGTTTGCCATTACCTTCATTCATGGATCTAAATGTTGAAGGGGGTTGAGAAACTGGGCTACTCGTGGTGGAACCGAATGTAGCATTATACTCTGCATACAAATCTACTAATACCTGCCTCACATTCGAAACCAACTCCTCAGCACGGAACTCATCATGAATTTTCTGCAATTCAAAAGTAAGAAGTCCCAACTTGCTTCGTGGATCAAGTACAACAGCAATTAACATGAGCAAGTTCATCCTATCTAATGACCCCCAATACTTATCATATTTGGTTCTCATGTTTATGGCCATACTCCTCAAACAAGTATTAGTACTCTCACTCAGCATAATCAATTCATTTTGGAGATAACAAATCTCCAAAAAACTGGTGTTGGCTGTCACATATAAAGATCCAGAAAATCTAGTAGTGGCTTCATAAAACATCTCCAAAAACTTGACAAACACCCGCACTGTCTCCCACTCTGTAGCAGTAGGAGGTCCCATGTGTCCATCATCAAAGTAAGAGAGGAAATTATAATCCTCACTCTCCATCCGCCTGAAAGCCTTCTCAAACTTCTCAGCCGCCTCCAACATCAAATAGGTTGAGTTCCATCGTGTTTGTACATCAAGACATAACATTTTCTTACAATCAATTTTTTCTTTTTCTGCACATCTCTTAAACCTTTCTAATCTTGCGGGGGATGAACGCACATATCTAACTGCATTTCTAACCATTGTAATGGCATCATTGCACTCCTTCAAACCCTCACTCACAATAAGATTCAATATATGAGCACATCTCATGTGCATATACTTACCCCCCAACACATTCCCTGTCAAAAACATTTTCAAATAAGAAATTGCAGTATCATTCGAACTTGCATTATCAACAGTTACAGTAAATATTCTATCAATCTCTCAATCAAGCAAGTACGACTCAACATATCTTCCAATGATATCCCCTCGATGATTAGGGATTAAACAAAAATTAATTATTTTTTTCTGCAATCTCTAATTCTTATCAATGAAATGTGCAGTTAAACACATATAATTCAAATTCTGTATTGATGTCCATGTATCTGTCGTCAAGGAAATCCTCATGCCACCATCTTTAAACACTTTTTTAAGTTTCCCATTTTCTATTTCATACAACTTCATACAATCTCTTGCAACTGTGACACGACATGGAACTTTAAACCGAGGTTCAAGAGATCAAGCAAATTTTCTAAATCCCTGTCCTTCAACAACTCTAAATGGCATCTCATCAATAATTACCATTTCTGCAATAGCCAACCTCGCAATCTCTTCACTAAATTTGTGGGTTACAAGAGTCTTTAATGTACTACCATCACTCTCTCCAACCCCCTCCTCAGGTGATGCCTCACTTGTTAATGTTTTTTGATACCTATCCAAAGGTCCACGTTTATGAGGATTTTTACGACACGAAGGCAAATGATTTTGCATCGTTGAAGTTCCGTTCCTCTTTGAGTGGCAAGCGTACATCTTGCCACAATAATTACATTTAGCCTTCGGATCATCTACAGGACAACCATCCACCTTCGTAAAATGATCCCATACAATCGACTTGTCCGTCTCTTTCTGTTTCTTAGGTAATGGACAAGTACTACTAGTAGGGGCACTTGGGGGTTTAGATATTTGGGTCTCTCTCACATCTTCTTCCAAATTAATTGTTGGTTGAGGTTCATTTGTATCAACATCAATCGGAGAAGAAGAAGAATCCATCTAAATTATAAAACAAAATATAAATGTTATATATATATAATTTTAAGATCCCATACAAAACATCCCAGCAGCTAGTTTGCAACATGGCAAACATCACAAGTCTAAGACTCTAATCTAAGTTGTTCACTCATCTTCTCTCAATTTATATAAATAATTCACAACCAGTCACAGATTCAAAGATTATATATTAATAAACAGATTACAATTTATTAATTTATATACATAAGTTATAACAGAGTTACATATTCATATATATATAAGTTAATATATTTATTAATTCATATAAGTTAAAACAGATTATAATTTATTATATATTTATATCATCATGTAAGTTCATATAAGATTTTATTTACATATGTGTAATTGTGTATGATCTCTGTTATAGTTAGAAATAAACTTACAGTTAGAAAATAAACTTACATATATATTTATTAAATTTATCAGCTAGTTAGTACTAGATCTGTATACGTATATATTAGAAAAGCAGAAGCTAAGTGCAAGTTTTGCTAGAAATTTCAACATTCTAAGGTCTATGGGACCCATGAAAGGTATATATATAACTACGTATACAGATCTAGGGCTGTATTAACTTAGTAGTTAATACATATATACCATATATATTTTATCACATATATATACAATTTTGGGGGGCATTTTAATAATATCATTTTAATTAGAGGTAAATGAAAACTAGGAAAATTTTATATAAGGGAATCCGAGGTAGATAACACATTAAAATCCTTATATAACATGATTTAATTTTTTTAAAAAAATCTTAAAATTAATGTTACGAAGCTGAAGGTTCTTACAATCAATTTTTATTTAATATATATAATATTAAATAATATATATTATTTATAATACTAAACTAACAAAAAAACAGAGTATATAATATATATATATTTACTCACATTGGCCGGAGGGAGGCGGACGGACTCGACGGTCTGCAACTCTGCGGCGCCGTTGAACGGAGACAGTGAGAGACTCGGAGAGAGAGAGAGAGAGAGAGAGAGAGAGAGAATGGGGGAGGCGGCAAGATGGAAATGCCGAAATGGGGGGAGGGGGAACTGGGAAAGGAACCCTAACCCCTTCGTCCCGTTCCCCACCAAACGACGCCGTTTGGTTTAGTCCAAACGGCGTCGTCACTTATATTTTTTTTCTCATTCCCTTATATAAAACGACGCCGTTTCATATGAAACGGCGTCGTTTTATATAAGGGAATTAAGAAAAAATATATATATATAACCGGTCGGTCGGTTTACCGGTTTTCTGTGGGATCGAACCGGAACCGAGCCGACCGACTTCGGTTTTCAACATTTTCTACCGCCGGCCGACCGGTTCTTCGCCGGTTCCAGCCGGTTCCGGCGTCCGGCGGTCAGTTTCTGTCGGTTCCGGTCGGTTTTCCGGTTCCTTGTACAGCCCTATTATTCACAGCCATTGAAGTTGGCCACCAACAACAAAGAAAAACTGATTCCAAGAAACAACGCGAACTCAAGAGACTCACATGGTCAATGAATTCTGAAGGTAGCTCAAGTCAGGATAGATCAAAAGGGAAGGGGCTGGTTGTACCCAATAAATGAAACCAAAAATTCTTTCATGGAATGTCCGCGGACTTAATGAGGCTAGTAAGCGACTTCAAGTAAGAAACTTACTGCGGGAATGGAAGGCGGATATTGTTTGTCTACAAGAGACGAAGCTGAAATTTATTTCTACAAACACAATACGAAGTTTATGGAGCTGTATATATGTAGATTGGGTGTACTTGGCAGCCAATGGGGCCTCAGGAGGAGTGTTGGTGATGTGGGACAAAAGGGTGGTGGAAAAAAGGGAGGAGTTCATAGGTCACTTTTCAGTAGCATGTTCTTTTAGGAATGTGTTAGACGGCTTCTTGTGGGCTTTTGCAGGGGTTTACGGCCCTAACTCAGACACTGACAGAAGATTACTGTGGGACGAATTAGCAGGGGTGCATAGCTGGTGGGATCTCCCCTGGTGTATTGACGGAGATTTCAACGTCACAAGATTCCCAAGTGAGTGTTACGGAAATAAAAGAATGAGGTCCGCTATGGTTGATTTTTCGGAATGCATATTCGAACTAAACCTTGTAGACTTACCTCTAGCGGGTGGTTGTTGTACGTGGGCCAACAATCAGACATGGTCTAGACTTGACAGATTCTTAATCTCCCCGGAGTGGGAAATTCATTATCCAGAGGTATGGCAAAAAAGATTAACACGCTTATGCTCGGATCATTGGCCTATAATGTTGGATAGCGGGGGGATTCAAAGAAGGCGTCAACACTTTAAGTTCGAAAATATGTGGCTGAAATCTGAAGGTTTCGTGGATAGGGTTGGAAGATGGTGGTCATCATATCAGATACAGGGTACCCCTAGCTTCATCTTTGCTGGAAAATTGAAGGCTTTGAAACAAGATTTAAAACAGTGGAATATGCAAGCATTCGGTAACATCAGGGAACTCATGAAAACCAAGCAAACTGAGATTCAAGAACTTGAAAGGGTACAGGAATCTAGGCCCTTGAATCAGGAGGAAGCGGCTCAAAAGTTAGTTTTGGTTTCAGACCTCGAGAGGATCATCCTTATGGAAGAGATCTCATGGAGACAGAAGTCGAGAGCGTTATGGTTGAGAGAAGGTGATCGTAGCACTAAGTTCTTCCATAGAGTTGCTAATTCCCATAGGAGATATAATAATATTGAGAAGCTGAAGATTGACGGGGAAGAGTGCAAGGAAGTGCAAGTGATAAATAACCATGTGGTAGGCTTCTTTGAACAACTTCTTACCGAGCAAGAGGTTTGGAGGCCTAAGTTAGAGGGGCTGACTTTTGACACCATAGGGCCGATGGATGTAAATCGTTTAGAGAGGCCGTTTGAGGAAGGGGAGGTGTTAGAAGTGGTAAGGAAAATGGCAACAGACAAGGCACCGGGTCCTGATGGGTTCTCTATGGGATTCTTCCAAACATGCTGGGAGGTACTAAAGGTGGATCTAATGAAGGTGTTTCAGGAGTTCTACTTGTTTGGAAAGTTTGAGAAAAGCTTAAACGCCACTTTTCTCGCTTTGGTACCAAAAAGAGTGGGAGCGGAGGAGGTTAAGGATTTCAGACCCATAAGCTTAGTTAATGGGGTGTACAAGATTCTATCTAAGGTTCTTGCGAATCGTCTTAGCGAGACAGTGGGAAAAATAATCTCAAATCCTCAAAATGCATTTGTAAAAGAGAGACAGATTTTAGATGCAGTACTAATTGCAAACGAATGTTTGGATAATAGACTGAAAGCGGGCCTTCCAGGGATTATTTGCAAGTTAGACATGGAGAAGGCATATGACCATGTTAACTGGGATTTTCTCATAGATATTCTGGGAAAGTGTGGCTTTGGGGTGAGATGGCGCTCCTGGATCCGTTGGTGTATCTCTACTGTGAAATTTTCAGTCTTAATAAATGGAAGTCCAACGGGATTCTTCAGTAGTACAAGAGGCCTGAGACAAGGCGATCCGTTGTCCCCACTTCTTTTCGTTTTTGTGATGGAGGCCTTGAGTAGAATGACTTCAGTTCTGGTTGCAAATGGGAGGATGAACGGATATTCGATTGGTCCCAGGGGAGAGGACAATATCAGTATTTCTCATTTACTGTTTGCAGATGACACTCTCATTTTCTGCGAGGCGGTCCAAAGCCAGGTTCATGTCCTGAAGGTATTACTTCTCTGTTTTGAGGTGGTCTCAGGGTTGAAAGTTAATCTGGATAAGTCAGAGATGGTGCCTATCGGAGGCGTTCCGCAGCTAAGACACTTGGCTAATACTTTGGGATGCAAGATCGCCTCACTCCCTATGACCTATCTAGGCCTTCCTTTGGAGGCTCCTTCGAGAGCGGCTGCTATCTGGGACACAGTGATTGAGAAAATAGAGTGTCGATTGGCAGGGTGGAAGCGTCTGTATTTATCTAAAGGGGGTAGAACTACTCTTATCAAGAGTACTTTATCCAATCTTCCGACGTACTTCTTGTCCTTATTTCCTATACCAGCACGGGCGGCACTGCGCATTGAAAAGCTGCAAAGGGATTTTTTGTGGGGTGGTATGGGCGAGGAGTTCAAGTTTCATCTTGTCAGGTGGGAACAGGTATGTAGGCCCCTAGCAAACGGTGGTCTGGGCATTAGAAACTTGCGATTTTTTAACCGAGCTTTACTTGGTAAGTGGTTATGGCGTTACCATAGAGAACTAGAAGCACTTTGGAAGTTGGTGATTGAGAGTAAATACGGTAGATCATGGGGAGGATGGTGTACTAAGGAAGTAAGAGGGGCGCACGGTGTGGGGTTGTGGAAACATATTAGGCAAGGTTGGGGGGTTTTCACTCGGCACACTAGTCTTCGTTTAGGAGAGGGGAATAGAATCCAGTTTTGGCACGATACATGGTGCGGTAATTGTGCACTCAAGGAACTATTCCCGACATTGTTCAGGGTTGCAAGTGTCAAAGAGGCGTTGGTGGCAGACGTCATGGTGGTAGTAGGGAATCAAATCCAATGGAACATCAATTTCAACAGGGCAGCGCAAGATTGGAATTGGATAGTTTTGAAGCCTTCCTAAGATTGTTGTACTCAATCAGACCAAGCAACCAGCCCTTAGACGTATTGTGGTGGATATCTTCAGACAAAGGTATGTTTACGGTACGTGCGTTCTACAAGTCCTTAACACAAACGCATCACTCTCAGTTTCCATGGAAAAGACTGTGGAAACACAAGGCTCCCCCCAAAGCGGCCTTCTTTGTATGGTCCGCGGCTCTGGGAAAGATTCTCACAACGGACAACCGGAGAAAAAAAAGGGTGACATTGTAGATTGGTGTTGTATGTGCAGGAATGGGGGTGAATCTGTGGGGCATCTTTTACTACACTGCGAGGTAGCGAGAGGGTTGTGGAATGAGGTATTTAGCCGTTTAGACTTGGGTTGGGTTATGCCGGAGACAGTAGTGGCAACACTAGCTAGCTGGACGGATATAAGGGGAAACAAACAGATTAAGGCCTTATGGAAGATGATTCCGATTTGTATCATGTGGTGTGTATGGCAGGAGCGCAATGCACGGACGTTCGAGGACAAAGAGAGATCGATGGAGGAACTTAAAGCTTTCTTTTTTAGAACTCTTTGTACTTGGGCCATCGCTGTTAATTTTAATGGCCAAGATCTACATGATTTTCTTATTTCCCTAGTTCCTACATAGTTAGGACATTCTTTGTATCTGAACGAGGCTTTGCCAATTCTTTTATTAATATATTTCTTACTTTTCTCAAAAAAAAAAAGTCCCTAATGAAACATTCTACAAGAGCATTCCCATGGAAGAACATTTGGAAGACTAAGGCTCCTCTAAAAGCTTCTTTTTTTTTTATGGACAGCTTCATTAGGGAAGATTCTCACCTTAGATAATCTAAGGAAACGCCGACTCATTGTGTTGGATTGGTGTTATATGTGCAAGAAAAGTGGGGAGCATGTGAATCACCTATTATTGCATTGTGATGTGGCTATGAGTTTGTGGAATGATATCTTTGTTAGAGCAGGGCTCCTTTGGGTGATTCCAAGAAGGGTTGTTGAATTTTTGGCCAGCTGGCAAGGCCTCTAGGGTAATTCTCAAATTGCATCTTTGTGGAAGATGATTCCAATCTGCCTATGGTGGTGCATATGGATGGAGAGGAATGGTTACGGTTTTGAGGATCATGAACGGACAATGGACGAGCTTAGAACTTTTTTTCTTCAAACCTTTTTCCATTGGTTGATTGTAATAGACATGAACGTACATGATTTCCTTTGTATCTTTGGACACCGATGCATAGGTGTTGCTCTTGTATATGTCCCGTGTACTTGGTTTCGCCTTTTTTAACAAAATTTGTATTTACTGATTAAAAAAAAAAGATTTGCAATATGGCTATAAGATATGCTTTATATAATGGAATAGCAGAAACTGTGTATTTGCTAGAAGTTTGATTAATATTATGGTTATATACAGTTAATTTTCTGAAAAATAAGGTACCATTATATAATTAATGTTAGATTTTTTTAGCTCAAGCTAAAAAATTAATGCACTTTAATTTTCCAAAAAACCTACTTATATAATGCACTTTAATGCTTTGGTTTTCAGCCATTGTACTTCATGGAAACAATGTTCATGATTTTCTTTCCTTAACCTAGAATGTATTTAGGTGTTCTTTTGTATACTTCCTGTGTACATAGGCTATGCCTATTTCATTTGTATGAATAAAACTTACCTATTACCTATCCAAAAAAAAACATGTTTTAAGTTTCTACCTAGTGGTCAATACTGTAGATGACAATTTTTAAACAGTTATAGACTAATAGAAAAAAAACCTGACCAAAATTTGGCAGTTGAATTCAAAATTATGCTTACGTTCAAATTTTGGTTCTCGTATGGGTCTAGTGCCCATTATCGACACCTCATCCTGTTAAATTTTAAAAGTCCCCACCCCCCGACTCCATAGGGTAGGTGAGTTGACACGTTTTAAGGGTGAAAGGAGATGCAGATATGTTACCATTAGTATCTATATATGAGGAAACACAGCATCATCAGTTGTGTGCTTCATCAGTTCAGGGTCACAGGTTTTTTCTCCTCTTAATCCTCACATTCCTGGATTACTTTCCATTTCATCTGGAAAGAGCATGAGCTGAAGAGATTAAGTTGTGTCATTTTGTTTATCCACCCTCTTTCGTAACTTATTCTTTGTGGTTACAGCAATGTTCTATAGTCACATCAGTTGACAACCAGTAGTTCCATAATTAGGAGATTACTATTTCAATAATCGCTATTGTATATTCTTTTGCTTTCTATGATCTCTATGTAAAGATGTGTATACTTGTCATTTTTGCCGGATTTGTTGTTTGCAGTGAGTTGTGTGTTAGGTGCAATGTTTTTCCAACAAATTGACTTTCTGAATGGGGTATGCCTTATGCAGTATCAGTTGGACCCCTTCTTTTTTGCTGAAACGATACGTCTTAACAGGAATTCGTGATGGTCCCCATGACCCATTCATTGCAGATTCTGTGGACTTTGTTGTTTCTCAGGTAAAGTCTGTGGAGGTCTCCACCATGTTTTGGATTTAGCTGTGTATATGATATCTTGAAGAACTCTGCCCTCAAACACCCAATATTTCAGTGTTTCAGCACAGAACAAGACTGTCTTTGTGAAATGATTGGTTGCAGTTAATCCCAACTCTGTTTTTCTCTTCAAATTCAGTTAGTTTCTCAACCATTCATAGATTGGCATGCAATTGTCCCAGGGTTTTTGTTATTTTTTTGCATATGGTATTTGGGGTCATGATCCCTCCCTGCTACACCCACTCCCCTCCCACCTCCCTTTTTACTCTCCATCTCTCCCCCAACTTTTCTGACCCTAGTAATAGAAACTTCTTTGAGCTTCATAGGAAACACTTCATTGTACAAAATTTTGAAATTGGACTTCAAACATAATTAAACCTAAACTGAGATGCGTTCGCAAAAGTTAAATCAACATTAGCAATCAATTTGACAATTGTGCAGTCAATTCAATATTTTCAAAATTTTAAGTACCATGGATATTTCCTTGAATATTTTCAAAAAATTTAGCATTAACCTGATGAATGTTCTCAACTGTATTTTCTGTGATCTTGAGAATTTCATTTTTATTTCAAATCATATAGTCCAAACATTGAGGAGGCAAATGCTTACCAAATTTGAGGAGGCGAACCTTTTTCATTTTCCTTTTTGTCCTGGCCCAGTCTTTTTTTTTTTTTATGTAGGTACTTCTAATTTATCTGTTCAGAAAATGAGTCTTGTGCATAATCAACTTTCCATTTGCTTGCTCTGTTTTTTTTTTTTTTAGTTTCATGCAATTATATATGCTGTAGGAAACTACTTGATTAATTCCTTTGGAACCCTAACATGTGACTGTCAATTCAGGTTGAAACACTCTCAAAGGATGACTTGGCCTCGAGGTTAACTTTGACAGTTGATACTGCTGCGGTTGGACCTCTGCTGCTTTCAGATTCTTTTATAACTATAATGGATGTAAGTTATCTGTGGATGTGTGTACACATAATCTTGGTCTAATATGACTCTAGTCCAAATTTGGGAATGTCCCTGCAGTTTCAGCTTCCTCACTTTCTAAAACTTTGTTGTGATTTTGGTTCAATTTTTCTTTCTTTCATTTTCCTTTATTCCCCGCTTTGTGATGTGCTCGTTAATATTTGAAGTTCTATCTGTCGCTTCTGAAATTCACCAGAAACACTTAATTATCTAACATATAATGGTCATATGAAAAGCTTTTTGATGGTCTGTGGACATAACTTCTTGGGAAACTTGCCTAGTGTAGTTTTCTGCCAAAATAATGATAACTAATAGATATTGAGAAACATCATTTACAGTTCTTGTTCTCTTTATTGTTTCTCTGGTGAGAGTGAAAAAATAAAAAATAAAAAGAGCCTTTGATTCAAGTTGGGCATACCTTTCAAAACTAGTCAAAATCCAATTAACTGGTAATTGAACTAAATGTTGCGGGTTTGGTCCTAACGATTTTGTGAAGATTCTAGGCTGTATTTTTTTATTAAGTTTTTTCATCATGGATTATTTAGGGGCAGGAAACCAACTACATGTGGCCTGATTGGCATTACCCCAGCCTCCAAAATGGAGGTCTGGAGTTTGAAACCCCCCTCCCCAAATGTATCAAAAAAAAGAAAACCTCATGGCTATAAGCCAAGCTTTGTTGTTAAATGTGTTGAACTTGACAGACCAAAGTTCAATAGATTACTATACCTGGATATGGATATCATGGTTTGGTTCATAAAACTTATTGCAACTCTATCAACGCACAATCCCGTGTATCTCTGCTGGGTATATAATGCTTGTCACAAGTTAGTCATTTGCTTGATTTATTTCTGTCTTCCTGCATGGCTTTTCAAATGCTTGAAGTCATTGAATTCAGTATCATTAACTTGATATCTTTGTCTTGGCTATCTTTTCCTAGCTTAATACTGGAAGAAGGAAATTAACAAGTTTTCACTGATAACAATACCGGTTCTTTGTGACATATTTAAATGCTCCCTCCTTGAAGACAAATGACTACTGTGCAATTCCACAACAACTCAAAGATGAACTGGGCGAGAGGTATCCTGGTGCAAGGCGAGCATATTTGAAAACTGGGGGAGATTTTCCATTTCTTTCTCGTCCAGATGAAGTTAACTTACATCTTCAGGTAGTCCTTATTTATATATCTGCTTATAATTGTATTGGTTGACGGGCCTGTTCTTCAACATGTATCTTCGACATGGCAGCTGCACCTGAGACGGGTTGGTGTAGAAGCTCGGGCTGACTTGGTCCAAGGCATCTCAAAGGGAGGTAGTGGTGGAAGTCATAGTGAAGAGAATGATGGAAGAGAAGATCCTGATGATCCACCCAAGGATGATGGGGAACCCTCTGAAGGTCGTTCCACAGATGGTCAGCTGCATCCAGCTCCAGAAAGTTCAGAATCCCATAGCTTAGATGAACAACTCCTCAGCCATGCGAGAGTCAGCCACTTGGTCAATGAAGATCTGGCGGTGCTTTTCTTACCTCATGTGCGGGAGATTTTCTTTCTATATTTACTTCCTCTTTATTTGGGGTCATTGTACATTACTCTGAACTATTGCTGGAAAGTCAAACAAGAAGTGTAAAATGAAATGTTCGGACATTTTTGCTGTATAAGCTTATACCGGCAGTTCTTGTGTGCCTAGGATTTCTGTATTCCGTTACATATTTGGCATTTGGGAGTGACTGTACTGTTCTAATTTAATCTGGTTTTTTTACATGTCAGGATGATTTCTTGTATACGCGTTTCACTAAGAAGGAAGGCCACAAAATATTTTCATACATTGTTATTTTGCCGACCCCAGGGAATAAAGGAGGGAGAATTGATTTTGTTCGATCAACTTTTTTGAGTTTCCATGGTTTTCTAAATGCTCGTTAAGCATAAAGCAGCGCTTAAAAGGAATTGGGAAAGCCCCCCCATTGTGCAGATTTTGGTGGGTTAACCATAGGACTGGAGTCTTTCAGGGTCCCAATCTGCCCAAGTGGATCTAAATAAGAAATAAAGCAATGATCCTAAATTGAAACAGCATACAAGGTTGTCTATGAGATTGTGAGATGCTTTTGATTATATAGACGAGATGAGATACAAAGTTGTCTAGATTCCGTTTGGTTACATAGATAAAACGAGATATTTTTTAAAAAATTGAATAAAATATTATTATAATATAATTTTTGAATGTTAGTTTTATTTTGAGATTTAAAAAAGTTGAATTATTTATTATATTTTTTATAAAAATTTATTAAATTTATAACGATGAAATGAGATAAGATAAGATGTTTTAGAAAAACAAACAACATATGTCCATCACAATTAAATATCCACCATGTCGTCGACTCGATCACACATCTGCATTAAGATAGAGGACGTCATGCCCAGCTTATAAGCAAACTCTCACCCCTCCCTCTCTCTACTTCCCTCCAAAATTCCCTAGCTAGATCAGTAGCTGTCCAACACGACAATTGAAATGGCTTCTGAATTAGTTCAACGTCACAGCATGAAAAGCATCAAACTTTAGGGCACACATGCATATCGAGTCATCGACCAAAGCATCACATTCCATTTTCTTCTCTTTGCTGAAGCCAATATCGCCAATAGGATGGCAAACTGTTCACTTTCCCAGCCTATATAAGATCTGCATATATTTTTAGTCTTCCACTTTGTCTTCAAACATTTCTGCATGTATTAATTGGAGTAAGTTTGGTCTTTCATTGATGGTGTAAACCAACAGCACTTACAAGATCCTCGTAGCATGCCCATCACGAACTCTAGAACATATATAGAGATAGAACACCAAAACTAATCAAGTCACACTTGGTGTATTTCTAAGGTCCAACGTGCCCGATTATCAACACTATTGTTTTCTCCTTGATTCTTCCATCAATTATATCCTATGTGCCATATATCTCCAAAGCAATAGGTCATTCCAGTGTTGAGAGTATGAAACAATATGGCCATTGCTAGTCTAGACATTTATTCTTACAAACAAAACAAAAAATATATATATGTGCTCATCGTTCAGCAACAAAAGGCCATGCCAAAGTAACTACCGATCCTATGTATTAATCTTTTACATCTATCCAGAATGTTAACGTGGTTTCTTGATGCCATATAAATTTACTCGAAGAGGGGGTTTTAGGGAAGGCTTCATACAACTTTCAACTTTTATTTATAAGCAAGATGTGACTGTTCTCATAGTCTGTAGATTCTCCATACAAGGACTTGTATAACTTGACAGTGCAGATTACAACTCTATGGTTTCAGCTACAACGCAAGCCTACAGCTCCTACCGGTGAATAAAACTACCTCATAAAAATCATGAAGACACCCAATACACACAAACCTCTGATTCGCATGAGTAAAAACGACATGATGATCACATTGATGCAAGAAAGCAAGCAGGCCAAGAAAACGTTGCAGCTAACCCAAGATGATGCACTCAGTTTCAACTTTGCTGCCACTACATCATCCTTAATTAGAACCCTAAAACATTGTATTAGGTTCCAGAAAGGGAAACTAATAGAAAAGAATAGTCATGCAAAGAAAATCAAGAAACTTTTGTCTGATGGATAGATTTTTTTTTTAAGACAAGAAATCCCGAGACCATGCAAACACATCTTTTGTCCAGTTAAATCCCGAACCTGCATAACGCATTCCCATCACACCGATCAGAAATAATCAGCTTTTCACCGATGGGATGTGACCCTTACAATTTGTTTGCACCAAAAGGTTCAAATCTTGGATCTAGAGGGAGCATACCACTAAGACCAAGGCTTCTACCACTTGAAACAACCCCTAGGGGTTAGTCTGATGGCTAAATGATACTGCCATAAATGTGGTTTGATAAGAAAGAATGGCAACTCATTTCTTTCCTTCATTGTTTTTTCCAACCCAAACCTTTAATCTATTATTCTAGCTGCACCATCTTCTATATACATGTTTCCAATATAGCCCTATTCCGTCCATAATTCATCTATACGTAATAAAAGGTTACTTTCAGCATCAAGAAGTAACTCATCAATCACCATTTGCTGCACAGAAGGCATGCCACACATAACATTACGGCATTTCTAAAGAATTAAACATTTTGCCTCTCACCCCCACAAGATGTTTTATACAAGCTAACAGCGATATGAAGAATGCATGACCGAAAGCAATAAATATGGTCTATTTCTCACAATCCTATAATATTTTAATCTCTCTAGCTTCACAAAACTGACGAAAAGAGACGGAACTGAACAAACAAATGGCTGTCTACGTAGTAGAAACTCGTCCATATAATGATACCCAACAAAGAAACAAGTGCCCAAATCAGGCAAGTCTCGTCATAAATACAATACTGATTTTTTCAAGGCACACAAACAAAGCCAAACAAAATCCAGAACAAGAAACTAGTCAATTTCACATTCCGCTGAAGACAATAGTTCCCATACACATTATGAACAATAAGCAACGCACCCAAGATCTATTGAAACGAAACTAGTAGCATTACCAAAAATTAACAAAAAGAATCCAACACATCAAAACCCAAACGAACAACGAACATGAAGGAAATTAATTCCAGAAAACGTTTCCTTCTCACAAAACACCAAACCCGATTCTACAGCCACATCACTTGGCGACCATTCGAGCTATAAAATCCTCGTACCGGATCCTCCCGTCGGACCCGACCTCCACCTCCCGGATCCACTCGTCGAACTCGGAGGGCTCGAGCTTCTCGCCGATGCTGGTGAGGATGTGTCGGAGCTCGGAGACGGAAACGTAGCCGGTGGAGTCCTTGTCGAGGACCTTGAAAGCGTCGCGGAGCTGGCGATCGAAGGGCTCGGCCTTCATGTGCTTGGCCATGAGGTCGAGGAAGCGAGGAAAGTCGAAAGGCGCGGTGAGTTTCTCCTCGGCGACGATGGCTTTGAGTTGGGCCTGGGTCGGGTTTCCCCCAAGAGACCGCATTAGGATCCCAAGTTCGGAAGGGGCGATCCGGCCGTCACCGTCGGTGTCAAAGAGCGTGAAGGCCTCCTTCATGGACGACACTTGGTCATCGCTCAGATCCTTGCCCATTGTTTCCGGGTCGGGTTTCCTTCTCTACAGTCTGCACGCTCCACAAGTGATTTCTCTCTCTCTCTCCCTCTCTCCCTGTCGCTTTCCGAGATGGAAAATGGTGTCCTGTTGTTTCTAGTTTCTCTCTGTTTATGATAAATGTAGAGGACGACATCGTTTTTACTTTTTATGCCAATCCCCACTAACGTGGGGATCATATCCCATATAATACACGCTTGACACGTGGATATCCAAACTGCCACTTTTTCTTGTACGGACTGCGGAGGATATGCGAGAATTTTATGCATTTCGAGTAAATCACTAATAACATTATTATTAAATAATTTTTTTAAATATATTTAAGTCAATATACTTTATTATTAATTTTCACTATTAATTTCTTAGGAGGTTGATTTTTTCACCATAAATAATAAAAACTATTAATAAAACTAGGGTATTATCCTCACTTTAAAATAAAAAATAATATGCGACTGTTGAGAAACTGGTATTTTACACGTAATTACAACCAGGGGCGAAACCATTTAGAGCTTTGGGGGGGCTTTGGCCCTCCCAAAATTTTTAAAATTTGATAAAAATTAAAATTTTAAAGTGTTTTTATAAAGTAATTTATATGAAAATTAGTAATTGATCCTCTTTAAAATATTTTTTTGTAACTTGTCCTCTCAAACCAGATTTTCTGTTCCGCTCCTAATTACAACCTTATAATTAACTAGTAAGAAGGAAGAACAAGAAAACTGACTCCAACCCAACAAATCAATATTGGGTTGAATTTATATAGAGAAAGTACATAGTAGCAAGCATATTGGCGTTACATGCATGAGAATTTATTCTGTCGTGAGAACCCACATATAGAGTTCTGTCAAAATGAACTTTATTTAAGAACACAAAAACAAAAACAAAAACAAAAGTTGAAAAGGGTAAGATGCAGAGACATTAATTTATCAATTTTGGCTGGCCCATGCCAACTGCATCTACCTTACGTTACTGCATCTACCTTCTCTCATGATTGATTAGTGAGCCATTAGATTCTCTATATTACCTCTCTTAAACTTGTAAAGATTAATAGCTTGTCTGATTTTATAGATGAGATAAGATAAAAATTTTATTAATACATAATATTTTTTATGGAGACTTTTTTTATTGGCACTTCACATTTCCGATTGGGTTGCAGTGAAAGTGCCAAAAATAAAATTCACATGCACAATTATTTTTATAGTTTTTTATATAATTTTATTTTTAATAAAGAATATTTTTATAAAATAATTTATCAAACTAAAATTGTTTTAATTTTAAAATGTAATTATATAAAAAATTAGACGTATATCAGTATTTAATTAACAAATATGAGAGAAATCTTTTATAATATTAATTTGACTTTAATTAGTTAGATATCGGTCATTCTCATATCAAGACTTCAAGGAGAAGAAAAAGTGAACGTCAAAAGCACAGGACATTTGAAATCATTTTTGTATGTATTTGAACTTTATCGCTTACGGTCGGGGCAATCAAACAGGTTTATTCCGGTTTCATTTGCTTATTTATATGCGATGAAAAGAGAAAAAATAATAATAAATAAATAAATATTATTTTTATTTTAAAATTTAAAAAATTAAATTTTTATTATATTTTATGTAAAAATTTAAAAAAATTATAATAATTATATCATATTTTATCTATTTTATCTACCAAACCAAACCAAACCTTAGTTATATTTTTTTTTTAAATGAGGAATTAAAAACTAGAATTCAATATAACCAGATATATAAAATGAGTTTTATAATCTTGTCTTAGAAAAATTTAATTGTAAACGATTTTGCGCATCAATACGTGTACTCATCCAATATGATTGGTCAGAAAGTAAACTTTATTGGAAACAGTTTCAATTTGAATTTTAAATATAAAAACATCAGTATTGATACACAGATTGATACATAAATTTACTTATACGTAACAAAACTCTTATGTTCTTATAAGTCTTACATTTGATTCCTTTAATTATAATTTTTTTTATCTTTTTTTTTTTTCATCTCAATCTTGTCGTAAATGGTGGCGAGATTTCATAAAGCTATAAATCATGGGTCGATTGAATGGAATCATTTCTTTGTGGTAAGGATTAAGGACCATTATTTATTCTTTTTTTTTAATAACCAATAATCTTCCTTTCTTTAGATCTACCTTTTATTATTTTAGAGGTAATGCGAAATGTTTTGTTAAAATCAATGCTTAGTTTTCACTTAAAATTTATTAAAAAAAAATTATTTATTATTAATTTTTTTTATTATTCTCTCATCATCTCATGATATAATATTAGATGATAAGTTTACAAATTAAATATAATAAATAGTTTCTAATAATAAAAATTGAGAAGAAGTGTAAAATTATTGAAAAAAAAAAAAAACAAACCTTGAGGAACAAAACTATATAAAAATCAGAGTTTGTAAAGTAGGGAGCGGATCAACTTCGAGGATCGTGGCATATAAAGTTGGCACACAGCTATTCTTTTGGGCAATATTTCAAGGAGCAGTTCCTAATCCTATTTCCTTTAGGAAGGAAACTTTAATTTATCAATTTGACTACGGAGATGATTAAACTTGTGGTTTGCTTTCATAATTTTGTCCTTTTCTTTAGGGTTTCTGTTTTTTGATATGCATGGTGAATGCATGACAATATCATTACGTCATGATTGTGGGTACCACAACAACATTAAATTTTTATCTATGTTTTAATTTAGAAATGGTGGAATTGCAATTATTTAACCTTTGAAAGACAAATATCCCATAATGTTGTCTGCTATGTAAATAGATAGTGGAATTGGAGGGAATCCGAGGTGACAGAGAGTGATGTTTTTGTCTTATGGAATCTTTCGAAAAAATAAATTTACGAATTAATATAATTCTATAAATTTATATATTTATTTTATAAATCATATCAAATAATATTAATTTATAAATTTATACAGCATCCGTTCATGACTAAAGCATTAATCTTCCTTAAATTATGCGTAAAATAAAAAGTTTTGACTGGAATTGATAATATTCCTATAACTATGATTTATCAATTGATTACGTGTACAAGAACGACACGAGTATAAGTACTGATAAAAGTCAACCAAAAAACATAAATGGTTCAATCAAATTATACAGTGCTGTTGATTTCTCGATCAATTAGAGACGAAGATAGTCAAACCTACGTGGTAGGCCATGTTCTGGGTGCCAAGGTTAGGTTTCCAACCCATTGAAGTAGACTCCTAAAATCAAACTAGAGAGAGAATGTCATGAACAAAAATGTGGGATTTGTAATAAAAAAATTGAAACGACAATCTATACTAATTGTTGGTGTAAAGAACTTCACATCTTGACTTTCCGAGCTGTTCCTTCATGCATAACAAGTTATTGAGACAACATTATTGAAAATCTAACGTTGGATCCCAATTCATTTATCTTAATTTGGATATTTACATGTTAAGATGGATAAGAATTCAATACAAGTAATTAAATATAGTTATTTCTATGAGTTTAAATTTCTGAAATGTCAGCTCCCTGAGCATAATATAATGTTTTAGTTTGAGTTTAATGTCAAGCCTGCCTTGATGCAATCTAAACGCTAAGATGGAGGAAGATTTATAATTTATAATTCATAATTTGTTAAAATTATAGCCTTGAAAATCTCGAAGTTGGTAAAACAGTTGATATGGATATTGTTAATAGCTCCAAGTACCTTACATGATTTGAATCAGAGATGAGTAATTCCTGTTAGCACACAGAAAATTAATACAACATAGGTTTGTATTACTTAAACGTGAAGGTGGGAGCCATGAAAATGCTTCCAATGTGAAATGGCTTGGCATTAAAGGTAAGGGAAAAGCTTTTATCCCGCCTATGTTTGACTGTCTTAATTGAATGTTGGTAATTTTTTTATTTAATAATTAAAGAAGTGATTTTAAATGTATTGATATATATATATATATATATTAAAAATATTTAAATGTATTAAAAGGAAAATGAAAAAACTTTTTTTTTTTTTTGCTGGCATATTGGCCTGACCCTAAATGCAACGTCCACATCTCATCGTCGTCGCTTTTAATATTTCGCAGTTTCGCTCCAATGGAGCGTCACCTCTTGACAACTGTAAACTTGTTGACATTGGTGGCTTCGGCTGGAGCCTGGAACCCATTTCTTGAGCACTAGTTTCAAATCAACGTAGCTCTTCATTATTGTGTAGGACCCTTTAACCACCACGTCGTGGTTGATCTGAATCGCCGATTTAAAATGCGTCCAACAGCGATGGCTATGGTCTATTACAGCCACTGTCATGCTTACGCTTTTCTTCCACTGTCTCTTCTCGAATCCATATGTGAACCTATCTATCTGCAGCCCAACAACGGAAAGTACTGAAGTTGTAGTAAATTTCTAAATTCTACCCTTTGGACGACGTTACGTACTCTTTCTACCCGTTCTATCCCGGATGAGTACAAAAATTCTGGATAGAGAAATTAAAGGAGGGCAGAAGCACTGTCAGTGGCAGACGGAGAACTAGGACTTGGAAGAATACTCCCGGAGTTCCAGAATAAATATGGGTTGCTTGGGATAGGCCAAACAGAGCATTTGATTTAGGGGAAACAGAGAGTTCTACAACTAATTGGAATGGATTTCCTTCACTTTCTAATTTCTCTGCCTCTTTTGCTCACATTTTATACTCTACGACCTTGTCTTGGAAATGGAGAGTTGAGAGCTCTTCTCGAGTTGAAGTCTTCACTGGACCCAGAGAACAAGTTCTTGCAGTCGTGGACCAGTGAGAATGACCCCTGCAGTGGCTCATTTGAGGGGGTGGCGTGCAATGAGCATCGCAAAGTGGCCAACATTTCCTTGCAGGGAAAGGGTCTCTCAGGCAAGGTCTCGGGAGCCGTGTCTGAGCTAAAATGCTTGTCGGGGTTGTACTTGCACTACAACAATTTGTCCGGAGAGATACCCAAAGAGATTTCCAATCTAAATGAGCTGACTGATCTTTATCTCAATGTGAATAATCTATCGGGTGGTATACCGCATGAGATTGGGAACATGAATAGTCTTCAAGGTCAGTGGTTTGTTTCATAGGAAAAAGTTCCGGTTTTGCTCAATAATCTCTATCTTTTGTTTCTTCTTTTTGGGTGTTCTTTTGCCATTGATTTACGTGTGGCTGACGTGTTGCTGAGAAACTGAGGGAAGGAAGAGATGAATTTCAAAATCTCGATTGAAGTTCTTTGGTTTCAGAAAAATGAAAGAATCCCCTTAGGATTCGGAGTTGTTTATTTTTTGCTCTGGTTCCAATTTGTGCATAATTTTCTCTTGGTGCATTGTTATATGTTATATGGTTTCGTTGCTCATTTTTGGATCGAAGGCCTCATGGAGAACTAAGTTCGTTGATTGTTTTGGCATTTTTGTTTTCTTCTTTTCTGTCGAATGGGGTGGAGGTTTCTTTTCAGTTATTCATCTGGTTGTCTTCGTTTTGATCAAGTGGGATGGTTAATATCTGCATCTTGGCCACCTTTAATTCACATTTCTTCACAGAGGCAAATACGCGAAAGAAAATAGAAGATTTCGATTTGCATATTTTGTGTCATTATTTATCACCAAAAGGCAAGTTTTATAACTGATACCGACTTTTTCGTTTAGTACTTCCTTTCCTTTCCAAAATTTCCGCAACAACTGAATGGGCAATGAGATTTGGAATTGAGTGTTGCTGTACGAAGATGTCAATAAAAGATTGGAATCGAAGATGTACTGTTTTTAGGACTTTGGTCCTAAAACTCGGCTTAATTAAAAAAAAACTTCTCTGTTTTGTAGTTTTACAGCTAGGTTGTAACCAGCTGACGGGGAAGATTCCTACACATATGGGTTCCTTGAAGAGGTTAAGTGTTCTTGCCTTGCAAGACAACAGACTAATGGACGAAATTCCTGCAAGCTTAGGGAACTTGGGGATGCTAACAAGGCTTGATTTGAGCTTTAATGGCTTCACTGGTGGAATTCCAGCAAGTCTGGCGGATATTTTACAGTTGAAAGTTCTAGATGTCCGAAACAATTCTCTCTCTGGAGTTGTCCCTTCTGGTATGTCTATTTCTTCCATCCTCGCTTATGTTCACTCAAAATCTCATTTTGACACTCTTCCATTTTCTTTCTTAACTTTGTTGGGGACTGATCTATACTGATAATAAGTTTCATAAATGAAAATGAAGCTTTCAGGAGATTAAATGAAGGGTTACAGGGTGGGAACAATCCAGGTTTATGTGGAGTTGGGTTTTCTGCAGTGCGAGTCTGCACTGCATTTGATGATGATAAAGTCAATTTTGATCAACCTGGACCAAGCATAAATTATACTGCTCCAATAGCCAACCCTCAACCCGAAAATTTTGGAGCTCATTGCAGCCAGACGCATTGCTCAATGTCAACAAGATTCCCACAGGCTGCAGTAGTTGCAGGGGTTATTACAGTCACTGTCACATTGACAGGGGCTGTATTTCTGATCATTATCATGTACCGCCGGAAGAAACAAAAGATTGGGACCATATCTGATTTTTCTGATGATCGACTAAGCACTGACCAGACTAAGTTCTACATGAATAGTGCCTCTCCACTAGTAATTCTTGAGTACTCCAATGGATGGGACCCTTTGGCTGATGGCCGAGATGGCATTGGATCTCCTCACGATTATCTAAGTTACTTTAGGTTCAACATGGAAGAGGTTGAGTCTGCAACCCAGCACTTCTCTGAGGTAAATTTACTGGGAAAGAGCAAATTCTCAGCTGTGTACAAAGGAATTCTTAGAGATGGTTCTATGGTAGCTATTAGAGGCATTAATGTGACTAGCTGTAAGTCTGAGGAAGCGGAGTTTCTGAAGGGTTTGAAATTATTAGCCTCACTGAGACATGAAAACCTTGTTCAGCTGAGAGGTTTCTGTTGCTCAAGGAGCAGGGGTGAATGTTTTCTCATATATGATTTTGCTCCAAATGGCAACCTGTCTAGATATCTTGATTTGGATGATGGAAGCAACCTAGCTCTTGACTGGTCCAAGAGGGTTTCTATCATCAGTGGCATTGCAAAAGGTCAGTGATTTCTATTCATCACATTATTCTGAAATCTGTTGCAATGATGCTGCATTGTATCTTGATGCTGATGGGTTGATAGGTAATCCTAGTCCAAGGAAATATAATACAGTCTCACTCCATTGGTTTTCTTAAACTAAACTTGTATTTCGAGATTTAGGGGTGAGATCAGTAATAAAAAATACGAGGAAGAATGGAGTGTGCACTTACACACCTTGTTAAAATATGAAAAAGAAAATTTCCATTCTGGCAGCGCCTCTAAAGAGCAAAACACATCATCTAAAATCAGGACATAAAAAGAAAGAGGCACTTGAAGAAATGGACTGGATCAGCCTCAAAACTCCACAGTTGGCAGCTCATGATAATGCAATTCACTATTATGGAAAATGTTTTTTTTTCTCCTCCCACCCTCCC
>QGSO01000145.1:1395323-1563540 GCA_011037825.1 Carya cathayensis
AAAAAAAAAAAAAAACAATTTTGTAGGGTAACAAATTTGTACTAATAAATTCAATAGAAAAATTGTAATAGCAATTAAATCTCCGAGTGACACATACAGCAAATGATAAGGAGCAAAGATACGTATTCATCAACAAATGAAGTCAAAAGCATTTGTGTTGATAAATTCTCAAATTAATAGACCTATTACTAACCTACTAATATTATTGAGAAATGTACATCATGACCATGCATGGGAAAAACTGAAGAAACGGCACAACATATCCAACTGTAACTGTCATGCGGGATCACAAGACCTCAAAATATATGGTGGCTTATTTTGATATTTTGTTGTGCTTTTCTGACCAGGTATTGGGTATTTACATAGCAGCAAAGAAAACAAGCCTGCCATAATTCACCAAAACATATCGGTCGAGAAGATTCTCATTGATCAGCAGTTCAATCCGTTGATTTCAGACTCTGCCCTTCCTAAGCTTCTTGCTGATGATATTATCTTCTCGGCTCTCAAAATTAGTGCTGCTATGGGATACCTAGCTCCTGAGTACATTACCACTGGTCGCTTCACTGAGAAGAGTGACATATATGCATTTGGAGTAATCATCCTCCAAGTTCTTTCCGGTAAGCAGAATGTCACCAACTCAATAAAATTGGCAGCCGAATCTTATAGATTTCAAGATTTTATCGACACAAATCTGAAGGTAAATTTCTCTGAAACTGAGGCAACTAAGTTGGCAGACATTGCACTGATGTGCACCCACGAGCACCCCGACCTCAGGCCAAGCATCGAGGCCGTAATTGAGGAGCTAAGCAGTTGTAGTGACAGTTCTTAATGGCCTAATGATGGACCTTCATTAATCTGTCTACTCTTGTTGAAGCTGGTCCCCTATTTATATTTATATCCTTCTGAGCAAACTAATGATATTACCGATACGTGTGAGAGACTTAGTTTCCTGCAAATTGATGGTGGAAGAGAAGTCTATGTTGGGAAACAAGAGTCCCCGTGATTACTTGTAATAAGATAACTTCTAACTTTGTGAAAAGCAATAGCTGCGATGAGGAATTGAAAGAAACTCTGATTATTTCATCCATTTATATATAAGAATTGCTATATACACAAAGATATTATACAAAATAAATTTATAAACTGATGTGGTTTCATAAAATTAGTTAGATTTGTTTTGTATTAAAAGTAATTTTACAATCTGACATACATAATCAAGCTACATCACTTTGTAGGTTTATTTGTGTGTAATCTCTTCATGACTAAAGTATTTTTCTTTATATATATATATAAATATAATATATATAGTTTCTCGAAAAACTCTATATATAGTCGGTGGGTGCAGTCGAAATGAAAACGTCTAACAGTTTGTATGGCCCCACTTTTTTACTCCCTCTCTCCATTAATTCCTTCCACGTGCAGTCACTTTCTTCCTCACTCTTTCTCTCCCATTGTTTCTCTTCACTTTCTTCCTTCCACTTTCTACTTGCTGCCTCCAAATCCTCTTTCTCGTTTCCTCTCTACGAGTCCAAAATGGTGCTGGTAGCGAACGAGGAGTTCCAGCACATTTTACGAGTGCTAAACACCAACGTCAACGGAAAGCAAAAGATTATGTTCACCCTCACCTCCATCAAAGGTATCGGTGGCCGCTTAGCCAACATCATCTGCAAGAAGGTCGACGTCGACATGAACAAGAGAGCAGATGAATTAACTGCTACTGAGCTGGACAATCTCATGGTTATTGTTGCCAACCCTCGACAATTCAAAATCCCATATTGGTTTTTGAGACTTTCATGGAACGGCCGCACCCATCTTGCTCTCATGGCATAATACTTCGAGAGAGAAAACAGAGAGAGGGTTGCTTGAGATAAAATCTGTATATGGAAAACCGGCTAGTGTATAAAAAATGAAAAAAAAAATAACTTATCCAATAGATGGATCGATTCAAAAATTTGGATAAAAGATACAGAACCAGACAAAAAATAATTGATCCCGAAAAATAAAAGAGAAAATAGAGAGAGAGAGAAGAAAGAAGAAACCAGAGAATGAAAAATTTTCGGGAAAGAAAAAGAGAGAGGTCTAGTTTGGTTTTTGTACTTTTTACCTTTTTTTTTTTTTTTTATCCCTCACGTTTACCTGCCACTTATGAGAAATTCTACTCAAAGGTCACTATTTGCAGCACACTGGCTAAGCTGGCTTTGTTTATTTTTTTTTTCAAAACGCATCGTTAGATTCGTCCCCACGTTTTCGTCATTCTCTATGTTACCTCCATTTGAATCTTTCCTTCTCCTCCCACGTTCTCCTCTCTTTTCTATCCTCTCTCTCCATGGCAATCTCTTTCTCTCTAAGAAATTGTAGTAACACAGAACTTTTGGATTAGAACATCGGGGAGGGGACGTATAAAGCTTTGTTATTGTTGGGTTAGAAGCTTTCGGCATACCTGGGAGGGGATGAAAGTCAATCGTGGGAGCTTTCAGCATATAAAAAAATTAGAACTTTCGACAGAAACCTACAATGATTTATGGGTGGAAAGCTATATAGTTTTCTATGCTGTTAGGTTTATTGAAACACCCTTCGTTGGACTAAAAAAAAAAATAGAAGAAGAATTAAAGAATAGATTTCTTCTATTATATTATTCCTTATTCATTCTCTCCTTTGAGATCGAAGGATTGTATTAGTGGGCTTTTGAAAGCAGTTTTGTCTTGTAGGAAAAGAAAAAGTCAACAATTGTTTATTTGTCTGCATAAATTATTTGGTTTGGATACCTCTAAGTTAGCATTTTTCTCGAGGGGTGTCAACAGGGAAGAGGGCTTCGGCAGAGGGATTTCCATGGGGGATTTTTGGGTCCTCTTAGGGCATGCTTCGAGGGGTGTCGACGGGAAAGAGAACCACGATCTGCTTTTGTAAGGAGGGAGAGGGATTCGCAGCAAAGTTTTAAATGCCGTTTCGGTGATTATTTTGGTTAAGACATTGAAATGAAATATTTCTGTATCGATATATTTTGGTATACCGTTTCGGAATTATTATATATTATATATAAATGTTTATATGTATATATAAATTAACAACTAATGAAATAAATACATATATATGTATGTAAGTGTGTATCATGTATATATATAGAAGAATTGAATACTTATAAAAGGAATATGTGTCGAAGAAAATCATAAACTTGAGTTAAGACATAAACTTGAGTTAAGACACAAAAACAAAGAAAAAAAAATAAAAGAATAGATAAATTATTAAAAATAATGATATTTAAAAAAAAGAATAAGGGGACATATTTAAAGTTATAAAAAAATTAAAATTATATAAATATATTTTATATTTAAGAATTAATTAAATACCATTTAGATTTAAAATTTATAAAAATGACATCTAAGTATAAAAAAAATTACAAAAATAGTCTGAAACTAAATGGGGACCGAAACGCTCAATCCCGGCGGCCGAAATTGACCAGAATGGTTTAAACGAGATTTGAATGACCGGAATTTGAAACAAAACGGAATAGAGTGGTGGTGTGTACTAGACACTACACCGAAATAGCAAATTCTGATCATTCCTACCGAAATGAAATGGAATTCAAAACCTTGATTCACAGAGGGAGGGGGAGAAGAAGCTTTCTGTAGGGAAGAGTGAGAGCAAAGGAGGGAGGGGAGAGAGCAAAGAACGAGGGAATACGATTCTCAGGACCGAAATGCAAAAATGAAGTTATAGACCGTTTTGAAAATAAACCCAATTTGCTACATCATTAGTGTGTAGTGTTGGAGAGTAGACTGACCTTTGAGTAGAATTTCTCGCCACTTTTATATTCCCGACTGTACCTAGTAAAATTGTAGTTTCTCATGCATTGAAGAAATGCATTTGCAACCACTGCACCGCTAAGTGTCGGTGCCAAATGCTAATGCGTTCATTTATAATTGATGTCAGACCATAAATAACAGCAGTACCTGCAACCAGACGTGTGAGAAAGTTATAAAGCTTGTCCACATGGTTGTGGTGGGTTGACCATGTTTATTGACCCAGAGCAGCTGGTCTCCTTTTTTTTTTTTTTTTTTTTATTCCAAGAGCAGCTGGTCTCTTATTACAACGTCAAAATTTCTTGAAGTAGTTTTTTCTTCTTGAGGTGCTTGGTCTTTAAACAAGAAGTGAAAAACCTAATCGTTTGTCCGTTGGCCCAAGAGATTCTTTACTTTGATGCAATCAAAAGGCGTATATTATAGGTTTCACACATTCAGATAACTTTGGATGAAGCCTGTACAGAAAAGGTAGCCATTGAGAAAGGATAGAAATCCACAAAATTCTTTCTATTTCCCCTCGATGAAATTTTAGGATATAGCTTTTGAAAAAATATTAAAAAAAGAGAGAAATAATAGCATAAGATTTTATATAAAAAATTTCTAAAACAGGAAAAAAATCACTCGTTTCAAAGAAAAAAATTTATTATGTAAAAAAATTATTACGATCACACAATTTTTCTTCTCACTCCCAATACACCCACCAAAACTTCTCAGTTAGCAAAACTTAACTTCACATCTCTTCTCATTTTATAAATAGTCAACATATGAATTTAACTAGAGTCAAAAATTACTAAACTTTTACACTTTACCAAAAAGGCTAATGTTGTATTTAGATGTCGAGTTGAATTGAGTTGAATTGAATTAAATTAAATAAAATATTGTTAAAATATTAATTTTAAATATCATAAGTGTGTTGGGATTTAAAAATGTTAAATTTTTTATTATATTTTATATAAAAATTTGAAAAAATACGAAAATTTAAAAAAATTGTAATGATGAGATAAAATGAATTGAGGAGGGCTTGGTAACCAAACTATACCTAAATCTCCTTTTGCAAGCATTGGGCCTTGCTGCTCTTTTTTTCTCCACCAATGTGGGACTAAAGCCGATTGAGCAAAAACCCAATAATATGCAAATCAGTGTTTCTACAAAAAATCTCTTTCTCCATTTCTTTTTTTCTTTCAATAAAGAATAAAGAACGGCCTCATTTTATTTCTCAAAAGAAGGGAAAAAAACTGAAGAGCTACGAGGTTTCAACCCTTCGAAAAAGATTCACGGCCAGCATACTCGCCAAGACAGGGGGGACTACTCTTAAGCAACAGCACTGTGCTGTTGATGCTCTTGAAACCATTCAGCAGGCCACCAATCTGGTCTAATAGCCTCCACCTTCACATCCTCGCATCCTTGTATAGTCAATGCACCCGATCCTTTGAAGGCATCAGCCAACCGCAGAAGTCCCAGCCCACGACACCCTAGTGCAGTTGTCACCGTACCAACCTTCTTGTGGGAGATATTGTCCTTTACTTCTGAGCCAGGATCGACTTTCTGCTCCACCTCTGAGGAACAGGAATGAAACGTTTGGGTCATACCAGGACCAGGGAGGGCAAAAAAGGGGCAAGATTTCAGATGAAAGGAATATTTACCTTCTCCACTATCACTGAGAAACCTTAAAGGAACTGCACGCTTGCGAATGACACCCCGGTGATGCGTACGAGCAACAAGCTCTTGGCCCACATAGCACCCTTTGTCAAAGCTTATTGCGTTCAGACCCGCAAGATTGTATTCTAGTGGAATTGCCTCTCCTAGAAATGATAATAAGAACCCTATGATTTCTATCCAGAAAAACGTACATGATGTGTGTGTGTGTGTGATATTTGTACAAAAAATAGATATGGAGAGAAACAATTTCATCTAAAATGAAAATAGAAAAACTAGGCAAATAATCATGTCATGATTACAGTTACAAAATGCATACAAGTTACTAGCCACAGCAATTGAAAGGGTGAGGGGATACAAAAAACAATTAGATTTGAGTTCCAGGATCTAAAATACTTTCAGGAAAATATTGCAAAAACTTGAGCATAACCTCCAGGAGGAAATAAAAAACTACCTTTTGGAATTTCAGTCGAGCCTTCTGCAACCCCCTTCTGCAACCTCCAGAGTAGATAATTTTGTTCATCTGTTTCTTTGTCAGCCTCGACCAAAGGTGCTGCAACAAGCACAAAAGGAAAATATTTACGCAGCTTATTCAGTATGTGGGTCTGTCAAATGATCCATGATGTCATCATAAGCTCTTGGAAACTTTTTGATACTGTAAACATACGCAGATCTCAGGAGCAACAAAAACTTAGAAAACTCACGTATCGTGTCTGCTGGGAAGATCCCCCTGAAACCTAGAGAATCCAATCTGGGATCCTTAAACCATTGCCATCCAAGATTAACTCCATGTGAAGCTGACACTCCAGTGCGATCTACACCACCACCCCAGCCAACACTGGCAGCCTCTGGTTCTTCTGCAGATAACAACCTTTCAGAAAGGTTCCCACCATAACGCTGCCAGCAAGAGAAGTCTTCTGCGACATTCTCAATCTCAACCTTAGACCTCAATCGGTATCTGCTTGCACAAGATTTTCAAATAGAAAATATGCAAATGCATAAATTTAAAAGCTTAAATTGACCCAAACAAAAAAGGCACAATTGCTTCCGCAAAAAGGATATTGCTGGCTTTGTTATTCCAGAGTAAGCAAATAAAAGAGCATTAAGAGGGAAATAATAATGATCGTTCGCCCACATGGTAAAGCCTCTGTAATCATCCCGGTGCTGTCTAGGTGGTTGGTCACATATCTTATAGCATAAGTGCAAAAAATGGAACTAATTATTCTTGTTTTCGGTCACAATTATGCATATTTAGAAGGAAGTGCAAGAAAGGTTGGTGGATAAAAAATCAAACAAACATCAATTTCTAGGGACAAAGGGATCCTTTTGTCTTTTGAGTTGGGACTGGATCCAAAAACTGTGTTTTCCATGATTCTTTCCCTCCTTATGCCTGGTCAAACAGTGAACCATAGTTGGTCATACATAACACAGGCAGCACCAAGTCTCATAAAACAGGTTAGAGGACAACTTTCTGTAACTAGGAAAATAGCTAGAGGAATTTATGGTGCAGTACCCTAGAAGAAAGTGTTGCTTGAAGGACTCTGATATATCTGCTAATAAAAATTCACTCAAAGGATACACAAATGATGACCCTTCCCATTTTCATATCTGCTCCTCTATACCAAGCCAGTTCTTTTATCCAAAACCCAGCAATGTTCAGCAAGAACAAATCATAATGTATTATTCTCCAACTAGGCTGCTAAAAGCAGAAAAACATTGGAGATAAAGAATAATTTATTTTTATCGAGAAGATTAAAAAATGATTCTTGATCTCCAACCACCTAAATCTACGATCTTTACTTGCAGGTTATTGTTTTCCACGGCCAAACAATAGCTCCCCCATATTTCATTGAGTGTTCAAGTGACCTAACACATGCTGGGACATGCTTCATGACTTATTGTGAACACTCAATTGTCAAGGTTAGCAGAAAATGCGCAGTAAAAAAATGACATAACTAATCTACGACTTCTTAAGAACTAAGCGTGTTTATTTAAAAGAAAACCGATCTCCTTATAGTTTAAAGTCAAAAGGTGCACTCGAAGTTCACAAGTTCAGCTGTAATCTAAATACGATTCTACTCGTCCTAATTTACCATACAATTTAAGACAATAAACCAATCTTAACAACCGCCGATTCGAATACAACATTCTTTTATTTCATGAATAACTGCTATTCTCAAGCTAAAATTAGAAATTAACCATTCAAGGTCCCAAGTAGATGCTATAACTTACAAAGCTCACTTGGTGAGATTCCTAGTAATATTATTTATAAAACATACTTGAGAAAGAACGCGAATAATGTAAGACGAGTGAAAATTCGATTAACTCACTTCCTGAAGGTCTGCAGGAGCTCATCCAAAACAGTTGCATCGACATCCGCAAACAGCTGGAACGACTCGTCCGAGTCCGAACCGGGTCCGGAACCGTTCCTATCGAGCTTGGCCTCAGGCCTCGGCGGCATGTACAAGAACAGGTCGTACAGAAACCTTCCTTGAGGGGTCAAGAGCGCGGCGTACATGGGAGGGACAGACAAGGCGGGCAAATTGGGCGTGGGCAAGGTCGAGGTTCTCTCGCCCAGAGGCTCACCGAACATCCGTACATCGTTCGTCAGAAGGCCCTGGAGGAACTTCAAAGTATCAGGACCTCGGAAGCGGACCACAGAGCGGGACCTGAGGAGCGAGGCCAGGGGCCCGGCGGTTTCGAGGTGAGAGAACCTTTTTGATACGAAACTGTATGCAGCGAATTTGGGATACCGAAGAGAGGATTTGAAGCGGTGCATTATCTTGTTGTTCTCTGCGTTCTGCGACGATGAACTATCAGAAAGAAGGCTTCGAATTTCGAAATGAAAAAGGAAGGAGCTAAAGTTGGGTGGGTGAAACGTGTGCTAAAAGGCTTCTAAGCTTTTGCCACGTGTATTAGAATGAAGGTTATTGTAATGGAAGTCAGTCCTAGATTGCTGGGTGTTCGATGGAAGTTCTGAGCGAGACCCGTGGCTATCGAATCTCGGGCAGAAATGGCTGGGCCGCTGCTTAGTTGTATTCGAAATAGCAAGCCCGGTAGAAGTATTAAAAAGAGTTTGAATGTGATGATGTAAGAAACCAAACTCTTGGCCCAACATTGTGCACAGCTTTTGTTTTTCTTTTTAATTTTTTTTCTTTTTTTTTAAAAAAAAGGCAAGATTCGTGACAAAACAAGATACGATGGCTCAAACACTAGAAGTCTTGATCAAATGATGTTTCAAGATAAATCGAGTAATCAATTTCGATTTTCAACTAAAGACATAATGACAGAAAGCTAACAAATAAATAATACGCATATACGATAAATCTCATTCATTTGACATTTATGATTAAGCAATGCTACACAACTTTTCAATCTCTACACAATATATTTTTAAAAAAAAATTTAAATTTTTTTTAAAATTTATTCTTCTTAAATTAATTTAATTTTTCTATTTATTATTCATATATTAAATATTTGATAAAAAAAAAAAATTAAAAAAAAATGTGATGTGTTAAAGTTGTATAAATAATAGGGAGTTGTGTAGATTTTTTCAATAAGTAATTTAACTTTTGTTTTCTTTTTAGTACTCACATAATGTCAATGTTTAATTATCATCATTGCTGACGTGCAATGACAAAACTGTTTCTAATTTTATTCCCGGACACTTTGATAAATGCTTTCCGATGATCCAGACAAGATTGATATGGCTGCAATAAAATATGGCCAGAATTCCTCGTGTTTTTGTTTACGACAGTTGGCCGATCGAGACATATTGCATGACTCATTTTCAATATCAATTAACATTAAATTTCAGAAGGAATTCGATCGATCGAGAGTCTTGACCTAAAAAAGGCTGAAACTCTTGTTTTATTTTTTCCACCATTTTTATAATTAATCAATGACGTTAAGTGGATTCTTCATCAGTAGATCATCAGGCCGCCCCAGTATAAAAGTTATTGTGGGCAGGCAGGCTATGATCAGTTGGCCATTAACAAAAGAAAAAACATTTACATGAGTTATATAAGTTTCAGAATAAAGTTGACCTAACTATAATTAATCATGGTTTTGGTTGGAAGCCAACCTTTTCAAAAGATGTCAGAAAAAACATTTCAAAAAATTATAAATAATTTCAATATATAATTACCATAAAGTCAAAGTGTGGGGCATTTTGTTTTAATTATAATTTTTTTTTTTAAAAATGACGGTATTCTAATTTAATCAGAAAAAGAGAAAACTTGAGGATTACATCATTGTAAGCAAGGAATTACATGCAGGACCAGATAGATCAATTTCAGAGATACATATGGCAATTACAGAGTAAAGGCTGCTGATCATCTCCATGTCCCATGCCAGCTGCTAAATAAAATTTAATGTAGAGATGGCGTGGTCGGTTTCCAAGACTAACCCAATATCAGCATCACCATCCATAGAGTTGGTCAATCCTGTGACGTGAACAATGATCGAGCTTTATCTTGATAAGGTTGATGGGGCTCAACTTAGGTGGATGGATGCTGACAGTGGTCATGATCATGTATTAATTGGAGCTATGGCGTTGTACGCGGTACATATCACATCACACACAGCATTTCGTAATTCGGTGGATTAATTTGGTTTGGAGTTGGCTTTCTTTAATTATCGTCCCTTATTTTGATCATTTGTTTGTTAATTAGTTCTTTTTAATTTATATCTCTTCAATTATTTATTTTATATTTTATGAAGTTTCCTCTAAATTAAATTTTTTAAAAAAAAGTTAGTCCTCTAATATCTCCTCCATATAATTACATGAGTTTGATAGTGTTTTAGCAATTCGAAATATGTATGATTTTTTTAAATATAATACTAATTAGAGAGAAGCTATTGTCACCACAGTGGGTCCTAAATATGGGTCTCGATTGTTTTTTTTTTTAATTTTTATTTAATAATTAAAGAAGTATTTTTTAAGTGATATTTTGAATTCTTTTTAAAAAATATTTAAAAATATTGAAAAAAATAAGAAGATATTAAAAAAAAAATTTATCTTCTCTAGATGAGTGTCTCACGGTAAATGTAGCACGACTCTACTACTTAATTATATTGTTGTGCTCTATAATTTTGCTTCTAGATGCTACATGGGTCATGTACTTTCAATATCTTTTAATTTTCTTTACTTAATTGTTTTAGCTTTATTTATCAAAATTTGATAAGTTTTGACTAAGCTAATTAATATGCAGATTCGATATAATATATTAAATTATAAAAATTTTTATTATAAAATAATTTTAATATAATATATTAAAACACGTCAACTTATCAATTTATTTTTATATCACAAAATTTTGCGCCGAAAGGCATCCAAAGTCTGGCTTGTGCTTTCCCACGTACGGTTCTGGAAAAGAGGGAACGGTCTACATTTTTTTCTTTCTCTTCCTGTACGTGGACAGAACACGACGAAGACTTTTTTTTTTTGTAAGTCTACGCTTGTAGCCTTGTATATATTCCACGCTGTTACGATGATATAGATGGCAAAGATGTGACGTGGGGGTGACAAAAATGCATTGGGGCAGATGGATCGATCCACCTCGGTGTTTATGTTTGACAAAGCGGTACTTAATCCACCAATGTCCTTTCCCACGTTAAAGTACAAACGCGTTCTATCTTTATCTCGCCTTCACATGGTGAAGTGGCTTATTTTTTCAAAAAATAAAAATTATAAATTATAAAGAATAAGTAAACGAGACATGGAGAAATGATATATATGTTTGACGACGATGTCACGAACGATATATATCATTTCAGTACGTACCTGAAGAAGTCATGTCTTATAAGTACGTACGTACTATCCAATATCAAAGGATGCTTTTCTTTTATATTTTTCAGTATTTTGTTATTCTAATTAATTTTCTAATTAAAAACATGTTTATATACATCTTATATCTTTTTATTATTTAATAATAATAAATATGTCACATCTTATTTAATAAGATAAAAACAATGATTATATATTAACAAGCAAACAGTACTGAAGAGAAACCACTTGGGCAGTATTCTTCAAGTTCTGGCCATGAGCTAGCTTGTTTAATTACCTGTTTAATTCAATTTGGAAATTGAAAACAATATCCCTGGAAATTACCTGTTAATCATCATGTTGGTGCACATTGGTATATATGAGAAACAACGTTATTCTAATGCGTTGTGATGTGATCACCATCTACACGTTGGATGTGCGTGGATTCAATATCATTGTCAACGGTCCACGTACGATACTGTTTGCTGTATGTGAGACGACCCTTTCGGTCTCAAATAAAACGCCAAAATTGACTCCACCCCTGCTGCATACCCCCACAACCAAGTTTTTTACTTCACGACCAAGCAAAAAACTTAAATTGAAAAGAAGACGACGAGAGATCAGGACAAACAAAACACAAAATGAAGCTAGTTTGGTCTCCTGAGACTGCATTGAAGGCCTACATCGATACGGTTAAATCTGTAAGAAACTTTCCAATTACATTCTCTAGTGTTGCAAATGCATCCTTCCCTTTTTTTGTTTTGAATCTTTAACGATCAGTTGCTTTCGTTTTGTTTTCCATATATATATATATATATATCTGATGAATTTACGGTCGGGTTTTGTTTGCAGTGCGAGCTGTATCAAGAATCAGGCGTGGCAGAGCTTGTTTCCGCCATGGCTGCAGGCTGGAACGCCAAATTCATCGTGGAGACATGGTCTCAAGGTGGAGTTATGGCAACAAGTACTGGCCTAGAGGTGGCGAGCCGTCACACGGGTGGAAGACACGTTTGCATAGTCCCCGATGAGCAATCGAGGTCGGAGTATGCCCAAGGCATGGTCGAGGCCGGCATGTCACCGGAAGTTATAGTCGGAGAGCCGGAGGAAGCGATGGACGAGCTAGTAGGCATAGATTTCATGGTGGTTGATTGCAGGCGCAAGGATTTTGCAAGAATACTGAGGCTGGCAAAGCTGAGTAGCCGTGGTGCTGTTTTGGTGTGCAAGAATGCCAGTTCAAAGTCAACAGCAAGCTTCAAATGGCGAAGCGTTCTTGATGGCGGATCGCAGCATCTCGTGCGCTCTGTGTTTCTGCCGGTGGGGATGGGACTGGATATTGCACATGTTGCAGCGGCGGCAAGTGGAGGGAATTCAGGTTCAGGTGCGAAAAAATGGATCAAGCATGTGGATCAACGATCAGGAGAGGTGCATGTTATCAGAAAGTAGTTTTCTGGTGAAATTGAAAGATACAGCCTTCTCGTTATCTAATATTTGTAATCCTTCTTTAATTCTTACGTTGCATATATAAAAATAAATTCAATTTAATTATCATCTGTACAGAAGTTTGTGTGAAGAACTAAAGAAAACCTTCTAGTACTTCCAGCCTCCGCAAAACAGACTTTTCATCAGGATATATGTCATTCTTTTCATGTCTTCTATCTTTGGCTAATGGCTACTTGTACGCAAAATCTTGGCATGGATATGTTCAAATAAATACCTAACAAACTGTCCATGCATCTAAATCAACTTGTCTGTCTAATCTGGCTCAGAAAAAAGGAAGTCTTGCAATGTTAAAAATACTAGCTGTAGAATCATTCATTAATGCACAAAAATAACTTACAAGTTATTTAATAAAAGGTGATCATCATGATTATGTAACTAAAAGTATATTTGTTTAAATTCTTGTAGATTTTATTTTATTTTTTTTTCTATTTAGTTGTTCTGAATCTTTACTTTGTGGATAGATATTGTTAATGGACGCGGTAAGAAAATTATATTTTTAGAAAGGAAAAATGATACTTAGCACCCAATTTGACAACCAAATTTGATAACCATATATAAAAACAATTTTCTCTATTTTAGGGTTGATTTAGATTCAAAAATGAGATGAGATGGTTTTAGATGAAAGATAAATAAAATATTATTAAAAAATTATTTTTTAATAATTTTATTGTTTTAAGATTTAAAAAATTAAATTATTTATTATATATTGTGTGAAAATTAAAAACTTTGTAATGATGAGATGAAACACTTTTAAAATCTAAACGGAGCGTTATTGCAGTTATAAACTCCTAAATTTCTTTAAAAGAAAAGTTAAGAGAAAAATAATGTTTATTTAAGATAACTGAAAAAAAAAGACAGAAGAAAATAATTTTTTTATTTGTAATTATCAAATTTGATCCTCACAAAGGTGCTCCCTTACATAACTCTTTGAGAAAGAACATGAGTTCATATGGCTTTATGTGGGGGCGAAGTACATAAATTTTTGTAAATTATATAAATAAAAATTAAACTCAATTATCTATTTTTTTTTTTTTTTTACTAATTGAATCAACAATCAATCCGAAACAATAATTGACCTCCACGATTGCAAAATCACAATATAGTTGAAGCTCCGTAGCACGTGATTCATGGGACTTTGGGTCTGGAATCACATGTACAGCGTAATGGATAAGGATGTACGGATCTGACATACTTCAGAATTGACATTCAAATATACAGAGATAACACGTGTGACTCGTTATTGCTGAATATATTTTTTTTCCTTAACCAAGTATATTATAGATGAAAAATTCTAAATATAAGATTACACACCATATATTATACTTTTTTAAATTTTTTTCTTTTATCAAATGTTTGGTATATAGATAATGAGTAAAAAAATTTAATTAATTTTTTAAAAAATAAATAAATAAAATATATAATGTATGGTGTGTGAGCTTATATTTAACAAAACTCATTATAGATATGGTAACGGTTAGATGATACGATAATTAGCAGATTGAAAAGTTCTAATATTCATCTCAAAATAGAAAACACAACACAGAAGAAGAAGAAGAAAAATAAAGGATATGGGGCGAATGACTTGATCTCCACCTATATATCGCAAGAGGATGTCGCTTGAAGCAGTTTTGAAACATGCTAAAAATCGTATGATTAAGCTGCAATGGAATGTCATAATGAAGGGGCCTGTGTTGCATATTGCTGATTTTGGACTGGTTGTCGAAGTCTTCTACTTCCTCTTTTCAATGATTCTTAGTTAGGAGAAGTATAAACATAGGAGAGTAACAAACTGGAGAAGTTTTGAATTGCCAAAACAAGAACACCTGGGATAATGGTGGCGTGTCAGAGACACGCACAACACTAAACGAGAAGAAAATTATCATACCTAAAAGATTTGAGATCGCTGGCCCTGGAGAAGTTGCGCGTGGTGACATGAGACACCCCTCAGTGCAGAGGTGCACGAGTCTCACACACTGGCTAGGCAGTGCATGTGGCTCATGTGCGCACTCCAAGTGACTTTCTGCTACTGCCGCTTGGAAGATCAGGGACAAGGGAGGCCTTTGGTGGAGCGTTCGGCAGTCTTTAAATCCCGAAAAGCAGAAGTACTTTGGAAAAAAAAAAAGAATAGCTACTGGATGAACCACAGAGGAGGAGGAGGGAGAAGGAGCAGAGGCTCCAACCCCCCTCTGGAGTTAAGTGACTCGATGTTTGAGTTTTGGTGGAAGAGAGAGAAGGCTCTAGAGAGGAAAAAAGACCAACTCGATATTTTTTTTTTATTGTTGCTTAATATACTTGTGCAAAAACTGTACAGTTCTTTTTATTAACTATTATGCATTTTATTATTGTGATTAATTGTATATTTCTTTAATATAAAATAATTATTTTAATTAATTATAAAATTTAAAAATAACTGTATATAATAAAACTATTACTTGAGAGTCGAAGCTTGGGAGGAGTCCGTTGAAATAAATACATCGTTCCCTTTTAAGAAAATTTATCAGGGTGGAGAATGGACCTAAGAGAGAGAGAGAAAGAAAGTCATTGATACAAAGATAATTAGTAATTTCATAAACTGAAATATTTTATATAATATGTTAAATTTATTTTATAATAAAAATAATTTTATAATCTAAATATCACGTCAAATCGCATCTCGTTAATTTATAAATTTACTTAGCTAAAACAAAACAGTTCTCTTAGAGAAAAATGCTGCCCCGGGTGAGAAATCTTATAAGCCAACTTTCTTCTAATAGATAGAAAAAGAAAATATGTAGATAGAGAAAAGAAAAGAAAAAAAGCACAAAGTATTATAGTTTCCATTGCCATTTAAAACTAAAAATCCAAGTTCTGATTTGGCTCCAGAGCTCGCTAACGCCTCTGTATTTTTACTGGATGTCAGAAATCTTTCGGAACAAAGGGCTAATCCATGATCAACAGATCATGATGAAAACCAGATTTCATTCATGGGATCAACAATCAGTAAGAATGTGCATGCTCGAACGTACGACGTTTATCGTGTAAATGATAACAAATATCGTGAAGATGACATATACACAACTTCCAGCAGGTAGAATCTACGTGTGAATACAAGAAAGACATCATCGACATTGGCTGTCCAAGTTTGCGGATTCAATCACTCCTTTAAAACATCCAGGTAATATATGTCCAAGGCTGAAGCTTATACCATTTTGATGATTCCATTGTTGCTGTCTCTAGGCATAAATTCCAGGCCATAATCGAATGATATTCCCTTCCTTCCGGTTGCAGAGACTGCGTGTGAAAAACACTGCAACCAACTGTCCTGGTCATCTATTGTTAGAAACCCCGAAGCACATCCAAGTCAGGCCTTGTTGGATATTCAAGACCCTGAAGTGCTGGCATCAGTCTCAGATCCTCGTCTGAATATGCAGGGATTAACCAGTATTTCTTATCCCTCCCAAGCACCTGAAATGGAAAAAGGAAATTTTACAATGTTGCCAACAATGTAATTCCGATGCATGGCACAGACGCTGCAACTTTTATTTTGAAGCAAACACAAAACTCAAGTACATGTTACTTATCAAAAAATAAAAACTTCAAGTACATGTTGGTTTCCACTTTCCATTACACTGTAGTTTCCCATACAAAGTGAGAATCTGTCATATTATTCAGGAACTCAACAAAAATTTTCGGAATTTCTAAACAGAAGAAATTGGTTACAATTGCCAAGGCAGTTCAGTTTTAAGGAATGTAATTTTTTTGGTGTCAAGTCACCTGTAGAAACACTAATGGCAGAAGGTGAATTCCTGCCTCACATGGTGTAGGAAGACCAGTTGATTCTTGCATCATGACAAAGGATTCTATGTATTTTGTATACGACATGAACCGTTTCCAATTAACCATTGGAAGTCATGACAAGCAGAGAAGTGTGGTAATCTCTCCAGAGTAGCATGACCACTAAGAATTACCGGTTTGAGATGGTGCATTACTAAAGAGAAGTGCAGACAAGAAGAAGGGCGTATAAAACTGGGGGAACAAAGATGTTAAGGACATGTTCACAAACAATAGGAAATATAAAACCAAATTCCAGGTACCATGTCTTACAGGTCATACCATGGATAAAGCTCAAACATGCTGTAAATTGAAATTAGTAGAGGATATATATGATGAAATATCAAGTATTGCAAACAAAGTTTTTAGCCCAAACATTTGGTTGTCATGCTTTCATGCAGATTTAACATGTAGATGTCTAAAATCAAGTGCAACTAAACCAGGCTCTTCTTTCTGCTCAAAGGAGGTAACCTGCTGAAAGTTTTCCTTCCATCCAAGGTCATAACGCCATTCACGAGTTGTTTTCTTCTCATATGCCTAAAATCAAGAAAATTGAGTGATCCAGAACACTATGTGAGACATTTATAAGTTTAAATCCATTCCTAATTACATGGCAAACAACAAGGAATTACCTCAATTGTGGTGGTATTTGCAGCAATCAATGATATGTGCATAATCAGAAAGCCAAGAACACTCAGTGCAAAGGACAAGTTCAAAACTGAGTGGATAAAACAACAGAAATTGAGCACTTAAAGAGTACAGATGAAAATCTAAAATAAAAGATGGTATATTTGAAAGAACTTACTGAATGTGATCAATGTGGCTGCAAGGGTGCTTGGTGCTCCAGGTATCTCACCATCGGTGAAAAATTTGACAAAATACGGCAGTAATGATAAAGTGACAAGAATGGTCTCAAGAAATGTGTAAAACTGCAGCAAAATGGGACAATAACGTTACCCCCCACTAAGTCATACTCTCATTGCTTTTTTTACTTCTCTGAAATTACACTATTAGCAGAAAAGCACAAGACACAATAAATTATAAAATAATAGCATGACTAAAGCTGTCTCAGTGTGCTTTTGTTTTGCTAGGGGAAGAAGAAAAGATATGCATCATGCCATAAAAGTCAAAGAAAAATTCTATTTGCAAGCCGGTGTGGAGGACAGTGGACACACCTACCACACCGTTGAAATGGCATAACTTGATTTGCAATAGTAATTTATAAATTTGAATCTTGCAAATCAAGTCTTGCCATGTCAACAGTGTGGATAGTATATCCTCCACACTGGATTGCAAGTAAAAGGACTCAAAGTCAAAAACTCTCAAAGAACATAAATAACAAGAACAATCGATTAGTGCCCTGTAGTGTCTGCTAGGCAAACCATAAACAAGCTGAGGCAATCAAGACATCATATGTATCTATAGTCACACGCCTATAAATAATAGAGAGAGAGAGAGAGAGAGAGAGAGAGAGAAGAAGAAGAAGAAGAAGAAGAAGAAATTGCAATACTTTTATCTAATATCATGAACTTATAGGGCACGTGATATCTTGCAGCAAGGTATTCAATATATCAAATGGAAACTTTAGTGTAATTTACAAAACTGAAAGGATGAGATTGTTTTATTTGTGCTGGTAAGTGTTGCCGCAAACCCTTCCTCTGCCACATCTTGCAGCAAAACAGTGACAATAAGCCTTCCTGCTAATCAACTATGCTCCGAAAGGGAAGGCATACAATCAACAAAATTAACCAATACAGTCAATAACAGAATAAAGCATTTGCGCATTCTATATAATTGCCCGGATTGAAGATCTAATCCCAAGCTAATGCCGTTAGCATCAAAACAAACAAGCAACAGAAAATTGTTTAGAGGCAATGCTTTAGATTGATGCCGGATATTAGCAAGCATCCTTTTGAGAAACCCGATACACTGAAAATTCTTTTCCCACATTTCTCATTGTCTCACACACTATACTTTAAAGACTCTATCCTGGGCAAGAAGCGAATACAACATGAGGCTTTTGTAAGTGCAAACAGGCCAAATGCCAATATGTATTAAGATTAGCATATACTTTACTTGCTGGGCAGTGGCTGCTGAAGCATCATATCAGAAAAGCACAACACATTATAAAGAAAACCTAATCTGCACTCAATTTCTACTTGTTCTAAAATCCTTTATTTTTTCTGCACACCATTACAAGACCATGAACTTCAAGATAGGATACATACGATATTGACGGTAACTGCATCATAAAAATGATGACACAAACAAATAAATAAATAAACAAAAATCAATAGTAAATCATCCGTCTTGATTCTATTGCCCTTATTTGGCAAAGGCAAAAATCCACAAGAGCTAGTGCATGAGTACGATATCAAGCAAAGTGAATGTGCTAATGCAAAAAGACTTGTAAGTTGATGAGGTGAAATCAGCATACCAAGAAAAGAAAGAAGTACTTGTAGTTCAATGCCCCAACACAATTCACGACCCAAACACAATGATGGTCCATTTTCAGTACGCACCTCGCACCTATAACAAATGCATGAATTAATCCTCTTTAATTTTCATAATTTCAAGCAGAAGTTTTCAAAGCAACTTATCAGGAAACAAAAAAGTTTTGAAAGCGGGATTTCATGCAAAGAACTCACAAACAGAACAGTGATGGCAACGAGGTGGTTTAACTTGGTTGCACTTTCGACAAAACCGTATTCTTGGGTTGGCTGGGTCCATAGTTGACCGGCTTGAGCCTAAACCTGGGCCCTCATATTCTGATGACATCAATGGATCCATGTCTCCTTTCTCCTCATCCATTACTGGCCTCCAATTCGGAGGAACACTGCCCGGATTCGTTAGAACAACAGAAAAGTAGCTCCATAATAGCATCCCCAACTACAGAACAAAATTGACTTAGAGAAACTTAGTAAAATATAGTATTTTGCACCTTCATCAGTTTTCAGTATTCAAATTCCTGTCTGAAATGGATGGGAAAAAATACCTTTTAAGCATAATAGAACTAAAGAATGTTACAAAAGTGAAAAAAATAGGTGCGTATTCGCAATTTCAAAACTAAGATTGTTGCTGAGGTGAGGAACCATATAGGTAATGAGATTCAATTTTCAACTTTTCCCACTTTTGTCGCCATTAACTGTACTCGGGCCAACGATTTTCTTTCTTTTCTTCAATTAATCATCAACCGAGCAATCTCATATTTAAATTAAGAACCAATTAAAGAAGTACTGAGACGGAAAATACCAGAAAATGAAACAAGAGCAAGACGGCGAGAGCAGCGAGAGAATCGGGAAGGCCGGTGTGGAAGAGAGCTGGGCCATAAATGGCTATGACAATAGTGTAATAGGAGACCCCGACTATGGCGAGGACCAGGAGGATCATGATGGAGCCGAGGCCACGCAGGGCCGTACAGAACTTGAACACGTTCCAAGCCATTGCTGCTCCCGACCTTTGCATAGTGTGGACAGCAGAGAGGGATTGATGGTATAATCGTGAATGGAGATCGTTTGTATGTCGTTCGGTCGGAGTTGAATATCGATCTGGGAGCTCGGACTTTTGATCTAGATCCAAACATTATTACCCAAACCCCATATGATGTCGTCAGTAGCCACATCGGACCAAGCCTGTCCTGGGTTCTAACATCTAACGAATGAAATGGGCTTAATACTGAGAGTCCGATAAGACATCTAGGCTACAGAACACTGGTTGACCCAATAAGGATACCATAATTTGGATCCTCATTGTAATTGCGAAAGAGACACGTTGGTCTCTTTTGCAAGATTCATGTTGTACTTTGAGTTTCACACAGATAATATCTTTTATAAAATTTTTATCTCATTTTATCTCATCTCATCTTAATTATTATAATTTTTTAAAATTCTTATATAAAATAAAATAAATAATTCAAATTTTTTAAATTTTAATACAACTTTTTTAAATCTCAATACAAAAATAATATATTATAATAATATTTTATTCAACTTATCTCATCTAATTTTTGAAAACAAACGTTAGTTTCTTTATTCGGATGAGATTAGATAAAAGTTAAAAATTAAATAAATTATTGTTAGAATATAATTTTTATTTTAAAATTTGAAAAATTGAATTGATTTATTATATTTTATATAAAAATTAAAAAAATTATAATAATTAAATAAAATAAGATAAAATTATTTATGCAACCAAATGAAGCCTTAGGTATGGTTTGGTAAGTGATAATTTTGAGTTTTAAAATGAAATATTAAAATATTATATTTTGATATTATTATTATTTTAGAATTTAAAAAAATTAAGAAAAAGTTAAATTATTTATTATATTTTATATTAGAATTTGAGAAAATTGTAATGATGAGATGAGAATTTTAAATTTTAAATAAGAATTTTCTTATGCTAAACCAAACCTTAATGTCAACCTATAATTGCGAGGGATGTCCAAAGATGCTGATGGACTTAAGGGAGGTTTGGGGCTCAAGAATTCTCATCTCATCATTACAACTTTTCCAAATTTTCACATAAAATATAATAAATAATTTAACTTTTTCAAATCTCAAAACAACAATAATACTAAAAATAATATTTTAAACTATCATCTCAAACTCAAAATTCTCATCTCAACATCTAAACAAGACCCATGACAAAAATTTGGAAGATCCAAACAATACATACCCTCAAGGTCAAGAGGGGAGGGAGTTAAAAGGTCGAATAATGATAGGTTTATTAGTTTTTATTTAATAATTAAGGTAATAATTATTAATAAAGTTGTATATATATTTTTTTTTAATAAATAAGGATATTAAAAATATTTAATTTTTTTTAAATATACTAAAAATAATAAAAAATAAATAAACGAGTGGTAAATCCATCGTTATCTTAAAGGTCAGGCCGAAGATAAGAAAGACCAAGAAAAGTGAAAACATGTTGGAAAGTTGGAAAGAGAAGAATGGAGGCGCAAAGGACAGACAACAGGTAGAGGTGGGGTGGTTACATGCCAGAAAATGTGGCTAGGTTGCAGACAAAATGTGGACTTTGTTAGAATGAATTGAGCTTAATTTAATTTAATTTAGTTTTAAATTAAATTTAATGTTTAAATATATAATTCTTATATTATTAAATTTATTTAAGTTTAAAATATCTTTATACTTGATATCTATAACTTTTTTCAATTCAATATCTTTTTACACATGAGATCGATAATTTTTTCTAACTTTTTATAAATAGTATTAAACTCATTTTAACATTTAAATATATCTAACATCATCTTAGATGAGTTTTATAAAACTCATTCTACTATCTCAATTCATTATTATTTATAAATAATTAAATTTAACTCAGTTCAGCTCAATATCTAAATGTAACCTAAACATAGCAAATCATACATAAAATTGTTATAAATTTAAATTTTATAATTTATATTCTAAATTAAATTATAACATTGTACATTGAATTAGAACCATATAAGATAGATTAATACTACTCATTATATTATTTTTTTATTATTTTATAATGTGATGTTAAATAATTAAAAATTATTTATTATATTTTATTTATAAATTTATTATTTAATATTAAATTATAAAATGATAAAAAGATAATAAAAAAATAAATAATAAATAGATCTTTTCTCATGACATGACATGAATATCTTGTTGCGAGTTGACTTCTTAAGTTGGTATGTTTTGTTGGGATTTTATATTTGGGTAAATTCGTACAGTTGTCTTTATAATTTAAACTCTTAAACGTTATCTGACATTTTTTTTTTTTTAAACTTTCTCGCTACACACCCAGCACTTTTTTTTTTCACATTTGTTCAAGAAGATCCTTTGTACTTTTTCTCTGTTTCGATTTCGAATTTGAATTCCGGAATCATTTATCTTCAATTAATAATTCCAATTACTGGTATAACTTTCCACTATTCACTAGTTTTCCCTTTAGATTCCATCATCATCCACAACAATCAAGTTGGAATTCCAAGTTTAAACTCCAGTCCAGTGAACCCATTACGAATTCTTGAACAAATTCTGCATTCACGTCCTGAATTCACAGTTTAAATCATGGGACAAAATAAATGAACAGATTTTCTATCAATACATCCCAAACTTCTTCGAGATTGGAACACCAAAAAATTTTAAGATTAGAACACGAGGATTAGGGAGGGTGAAGAAAGTAGAAACCCAGACAAGAAGAGGGAGGTAGGGGGACTGGTGCACGTGATCCTGCTGGAAAGATAAAATGGACGTCTCAAGTCAGCGGGGGCTAAGTCCTGTGCTGGCACGAATCAGCAAGGTGTGGGAGTCCCATTGGAGTGGACCACCTCAAGATGACTCGATCTTTGGCCCTCATTGTCTTATTCATTAACTTCACATGCCCTACCACTCTGGTTTTCTGTCTCTCTCTATCTCTCTCTCGCCATGGAGTTGAATGGTGGCTTGTGATGCACGGTACGTGGTGACAATAGTCTGTGGGAATTATAAATGCGAGTTGTTGGAGGCTTTGCGATTTGGTGGTGGGATTTAAAGATTGTAATAAATGTGACAACTTCCCTTCTTAATTGAACGACTCTGACAGTCTCCTATTTTTGTTGCTCCAATAAAACTTTGAGAACTACTACACTTTGCTCTGAACTTTGTGATGTGGGAAGAAGGTAGCAATATTGGAGAATGGACATTGCAGTTGGAAGTGACGCGAGAAGAGAAGAAAGATTGAAATTCACCAACTTTGAGAGGATTTAAGATCTCTGTGGAGGAGTTGCTTTGTTGTTCATCTTTTTAATTTCTGTTCTTGTTGTTTGTTCTTGAACTTCACGTAAAATGAATGTCAAAGAACTGCAAGCCTAATGAACATCAAATTAATACCTCTTGCACAACTTACATAGACGTGCAAGAATTCATGACAATCTTGTTCACTTGTTGGATTCCCAGTTACTTGTCCCTCCCCCCGGCACCCTTTTTTAGCCTCCCGGCATTAACTTCATAGATTCCCATTATGTTAAATCTCGCTCAAACAGTTTTTCTTCAAAATACATTTATTGTGTATTGCTGATCAAATGCCAGAGATTTTAATGTGCGCACCCCACCCCCGCCCCCTGCTTACGCCAAAATGGCCATAAAGTAAAGCCAGGGGAGGTCAAAGCAACTAAATCTTTTCGTGTCTGAGCTCTAAACCAGTCATTGTCAGGAGCTAATTTCTCTGTTCAGATTTTAGCTAAATTATGCGTGATTTCACAAACTTTTTACTACATTTTAGGAAGTTCATTTATATCCATCCACTGGACAATGTTTTACGTATTTTTGAATCAAAGTAGATAGATATGAATGTGCATGAATGAACACAGTACTGGTACGTATGTATTTAATTTATGGCCTTAGCAACGCAAGTTGCCCACAATATGATGCGTAGATTCATGATGATACTGACGTGGTCAATCATGGTTCGATGGATCCCCTGGACTGGACATTAACCTGAGGGTGTACCATTCCATTGTCTGGTTCCAAACGCGTGCTAAACCTTACTTTCTATACGTGATCCTCAAATTTTAGTCATGATCAGAAGACGACGAAAATACAATCTCAGAAAATGTAAAGAAAACGAGAAGAGACAGAAACTGGAAGGCGGATACAAAACTAGCTCAGGATAAATTTCAAAAACTGTTGTACTTTAGATGTGCCAAAACGAGGAGAAGGCACAGCGAAAAAATATGCAGTAGCACACATGGCTCCCTCTTCTACATCTTTGCCTTCTTCCTCCTCCAAATCTCCTCCTCTTCCTCCTCCCCAACAACCCACTCAATTCACCCCTGTAAGTACATAGACGTAGCCAACGTACATATCGTTTGTTTCTCGAGAAAGAAATGAAAAGAATATGATTAACTGTATATGGTTATGCTCTGTGTAGTTGTTTACTTGATGGAGTTGTTAATTTGTTGTAGATTCAAGAATGTGAAAGAGAAGAACATGATGAAGATGGATATAGCGAGGAGCAAATAATCCAGAACAGAGGGAGACCGGCCGCTGGTTCTACGGAGAAGGGAGTTACTCCAAAACACCGCCCTACGCCTCTCCATGAAACTTACAAAAGTGCCAAACCCAACGCCAAGAAGAACTCCGAGTCTGATACAACGGAGACCGAAGAGGACGGTTCGGTCTCGTGTAACAAGTGCCGCCCACATGCGCGCGAGAAGATCTCGGTGGTTCCTCTGGACAACAATGGTCTCAACAAGCAGTCTTCGTCGATTGCGAGTCCCAATGGCATATTCAAGGCCATCTTTTCGTCGCTAACGAGGAGAAGCCCGAGGTCAACGGAGGCGTTAACGACGGCCAGAGAGGAGCAGTGGAAGATTGCGGTGGCAGAGCTCTCGCACAAGCTGATTCAGGCTACGAGAAAGAGAGACGAGGCTCTTCTTGAAGCTTCAAGGCTTAAGTACTCCATGGCTGAGCTAGAGAAGAAGCTCAACAAGCTCGAGGTTTATTGCCAGAACTTGAAGTCTGGCCTCGAAGAGTGCAGCACCAACTCGCACTATCAAATAGGAAAGAGCCACAGCAATCGGCTGGTGAACCATCTCGGCTCCCTGAGCGTTAATGACAAAGTGATTGAACATTTTCTGGTTTCGGTTTCGGAGGCTCGGTCTTCGGTCCGGCTCTTGTGCCGCGCGCTCACTATGCAACTCAGGCAAATGGGAAACAAAGTATATGAGAGAATTTCGATTCTTATACAACCTTATGATATCAAGGTTTCACTTTCGAAGAACCCAAGAAGCTTGATTTTCTACCTTGAGGCTTTGCTGAACCAAGCTTTCTATGAGGACTTCGAATCTGTTGGGTTTCAAAAGAACGCCTCGAATCAAATATTGAACCCGATTGATCGGTGCGAGGCTAATTTTGAGTCCTTCACCTTGCTTCAGGAGTTGACATGGGAGGAGGTCTTGAATAAGGGGACAAGGCATTTCAGTGAAGATTTCAGCAGGTTTTGTGACAGGAAAATGAGTGAAATTGTCGCAATGTTGGGGTGGAACAGGGCATGGCCGGAGCCACTGTTGCAGGCATTCTTTGTTGCTTCAAAAAGTGTGTGGTTGGTGCACCTTTTGGCCACCTCGGTGCACCCGAGCTTGCCTATATTCAGGGTGGATAAAGGGGCGGGGTTTGATGGAGTTTACATGGAGGATATGGGTGGAGATAAGATGAGGACATTGATGCCGTCTGTGGTCCGGATCATGGTTGCACCTGGGTTCTATGTCTACGGCAGCGTGGTTAAATGCAAGGTGCTATGCAGGTACTGCAACAGCAACAACATCAATAATCAGTGATGGTCTAGGCAAGGGTTTACTCATCCACCATACCGAGGGTTAATAATATGATTTAGAACTGAAATATTTTGATTCGTTTGTATTACTTTTATCCGCAGTTTTGTTGTTTATTGTTATATAATTGGGATGATTGTGATGGTACTGTTCAAGCTCTTTTTTTTTTGGATAACTGTTTCCGTGTCGAGAGGTTGTGCTGTGGTTGTGGTATTTTTTATTTTCTCGGTCAAAGTAGGGGATGGTTTTCTTTGTTGTTTCCGTTGTTTGGTCTATTAAGTTCTTCACCATTTACATTCGTTGGCACATGGGATTTCTTCCCTTTTCTAGTCCTGGGAATGGGGTTTCGATCCTAATTTCTGATTCCGTACAAATTGACGAGATTACTTTTGATGGGTCCTAACCTAAGTACATGGATATGATGATACCACCGGAGAAAGCAGAAAACGAAGTGAAATGGATAGGGACCATGTGAACAGAATACTTCTGTGTGCAATTATTATCGTCTTCTTGGATCCTCTGAATTTTATCTATCGTTTTGCCCGAGCATTGTTCTCATTACGAAATAATGGAAGCCATTTATGTATGACGGTACAGCAGGCCAACTTTACATCCAGCTGAGAATTGCAACCCAAAAAACCCGAATTCCGGGTTGTTTTTTGAAGGTCTGGGTGTATTTAATTGCTGAGATTCTGGCTAAAAAATCTAGAGACTGATCTGTATATAACGCTTTGTAGCCAGCAATACATTTGATTTGCTAACGAGTACAAAGTACAAATACAATGAAGGATTATGATAATCAGAAAGTATTCTTAAAGAGTACCACAAAGATCAGGAATTTGAGGTCCATTTCTAAATGAACGGTCACTAGTCATGAACAGGTGGGAGTGTGGGACACCAATTTTTGTCACTTTCAATGCCTTAGTTATCAGCCCTTTTTTTTACAGGATATATAGGCCGAGTTTGTACGAAAAAAATCTCATGAATCATGAATGAGCATGGTTTAGAATTTTTTCCGCCATGGCTGCGGCATGTTTGTTTCTTTTTAAGCAACAAGGAAACTAAAAAAAGATAAAGAGATGGATGACAATAAGACAAACTGAATGTTACTCCTCAAACCTATCCAAGAATCACACAAAACGATATTTAAGTAGTTTAGCAATTTGCTTATGTCCAGTGGAGCAAAAATTCAATATGTTTGTATGAGATTACAAACACTCAAAGTTTTTTCAAGTCCACTCTCTCTATTTTTGCCCATTGATTCACATATCAGAGCTTTCCTATTTATAGGAGAAGTTTTACTAACATCTTACTAAATATCAGTAAAAAATGATGGCTAATTGGTGAGCTGCAGCAGCTATAGTTGATCTTGCAATATATAGAATGGTGCATATGCATAGCAGCATTTTAATTTCTGCATTCACACTTAGGTGGCTTTTTCCAACACTGCATATATCATCACGTAGTCGAAGCCTGACAAGTTCTGGTGTTGGACCACCTGATTATTTGCAAAGCAGCATATCAAGTCCCATGAAGCCCCTACCGAACCACCCCCCTTGCCCTCTCCACCACTGAGCCCCCGTGAAGCCTGATCTCCTCCTCAACGACAACTCTCCCCCTTGACATTCATTGTACTGTATCTCTTCTCCTAACTCTCAACTTTATTTCTTTCATTGTTTGCTCTTTTTCGTTGCATGTTAGCATGGTTATTGTCGTGATTTGTAAATTTTCATGATTATTTTCTTGGTGTTTAGCATATATATATTTATATGTGATTTGATGGAGATGGGCATTCTGATTTGGTTACAAGAATGCTGATTTATGGTTTTTTGTTTTTGGTTATTAGCAAGCTGATTTGATTATTTTTCTTGGTTATTAGCATAATGGTCATTGGTTTACCCTATTTCTCTTGGATTCACAAATAATGGACGATCTCTTTTTCACCCTATTCTTGCAAAGTAGTGGAGAATGTATCAACAACTCTTTATAGCTAATGTCTTGCGTGATAATGTTGAGATCGAAGTTGAAGTGACGCAACCCAAAGGGAAAGTAAGGGCACTAACTAAGAAATTCCAACGGAGTGTGTCCTTTACCATGGAGGAATACAACATCTTTGTATTAGGGTGGCTCAACATTAACATAGATGCTATTAGAGAGACTAACCCAAAGTCCACACAATTGTGGATGAGAATCTATCGTTACTTCAAAACCTTTAAAAAACCTAATTAGCTTGAACATTTTGTAGTCTCGTTGACTAATTGATGGTCAACCATCCAAAAAACTAAAAACAAGTTCTGTGGTTGCTTGCCCAAGTTAAATCAATGCATTCAAACGATATCAATGAACAAGACAATGTATGGTTCTAATTAGATAAATTGGATGTGGCTTCTATCCGGTATAATTAGAGTTGTTTTGTGTAGTCTTTATTATGGGTATGAGTGTTTTATTTGCAAGGTGGGTTGTTTATTTGTTTAAAGGTTTTCTTCCGCCATAAGTGAGGGTCAATAAAGATTAGAATGTGTCGTCCTCCTTTAAAAAAATATATATATACTTCAAAAAGGTATGATTCTAATTATTGTAAATTTTCGTTGAAATGTGTATTTATATTTTTTGTATTATTGTTTAGATTCAGAAGGCAAAGATAATTTACCAATTGACACAAAAAGTCACCTTTAATTTGGAACATTATTGAAACTTATTAAGGCACAAACTAAAATGGCAAGTGCATATTGATAATTTGCCAACAAGGAGAAATGGAGGCTGCTCTACCATTCTAGCTACATTTGTGAGAGCATATCTGTCAATGCGGACAGGTGCAAGAAAGCTCAAAAAAAAGGAAAGAAAGAAGAAATGCAAAGAACAATTATGTAGTGATTGGAAAAATTATAAACTTTTGTTTGATATAATGTATTAGTTGGAAAGATTATGTAATGGCTTAACAAATGTATAAACTTTTGATGACTGGACATATTAAGAGTGTAAGGTCGTAATAATTCGTTGTTGAGAGATTATGAAAATGATTTGACGTTGAGAAATTATACAAGTCTTTTAATGTTTTGTATTTGAATATGAAGTTAATTTAGATTGATAGATGGTTTTTATGTATTTTGATATATAGATTATTGGAAATTATGAAAATGAAAATAAAAGTATTTTAAAAATAATTAAATAATGAATTAAAAAGTATATACAAAAACTAAAAAATATAATATTATTTTATTATTATACAGAGTAAGATAACTAATATAATGTAAACACCAAGTTTTGAGGGATTATGCTTAAGGCAAAAAGTGACATATTAGCCAAATTTTACCTAAGGCAATGAGGACGCTCTTACGGTGCAAAGAATAGCCAACAAGAATGAGTCTATTTTAAGATACTTACTCACACATTATTTATATAACATAATTTAATTTAAAAGATAAAATTTTAAAATTTAAATTTTACGAATCAAATTATACCATATTGATGGAATGTAGTGTAGAGATCTTGGAATCACATTTCTAAACCAACAATGAAGAGCTCTAGAGTCAAAGAGTGGTAAGCACAAATATTTGAGTGCCTAACATTTTTTGAATTAAAAAGAGCGAGCGTGAGTCAGGCCTTGTTTGAATAGTGAGATAAAATGATTTATGAATAGTAATGACTTTATTTGTGAATAATAGTAAATTAATATATTTATGAAATTTTGGAAATGAAATAGAAAAAGTTGAATATAAATACTATAAAGTTAAAATATTATTAAAATATTTTTTTTTTAAGATTTGAAAATCTTGAATTGTTTTTGTGTTTTGTTAAAAAGTTTAGAAAAATTTTCATGATTATGTAATGATTAAATTAAAAAATTAAAAATTTGAAATTGAAAAATATTTACGTACGTGATATTTGATTATTGAGATGAGATGAGAGTATTTTGGTATCCAAACTAGGCTTTAATCTACTAAACAATTTGAGGTGGATTTTTAATACTTCTTATACTAGTAAGTTAGTATAGGATCCGATTTAAAAAAAAAAAATGGTGTAGAGTACACTCTCTCTATAGTCTATATCATAAATAAATAAAAGAGTAATGCTATATATAGTAATAGATTATACAAGTGTTGCGTATTTTTTTTTTAAATAGAGTAGAATTTATTATTAAAAAATTAATTTTTTTCATATAAATTTTATATTTACTTACTTTTTTAAAAATAAATATGATATTTACGTACGTATTATTTTTTATAAATATATTATAGTACGTAAAGGTAAAAATTTAGATATATATATATATATATATATATTTTTTTTTTACTTGGATTTTTGAATTATTTTTCACTATCACCGTCTCGCGTATCAGACATGACGGGGTGTATCCTCTGCTTACATATAAATAGGAGCTTGTTTATGTATTTTATTGTCAAATTAAGAAAGCCTCTTAGGTGCTAAAGAAAAGGAGATATTAGAAACTATATTGGGCAAGGCCAGGCTAATTTGGGCTTAGCCATCGTATGAAATATGGGACCATTTCTATATTAGCAATGAATAATGATAGGTTTATTACTCTCTTACTATTATTTATTATTTTTTTATTTTTATTTGTTTAATTATTTATTTTTACTTAATGATTAAAAAGTGATTATTAGTGAAATTATATATTTTTTAATTTTTTTCTAAATGATTAAGGATATTAAAAAAATACTTAAAAGAAAATAATAAAAAAATAAAAATTTCTAATACACTATAATAATAAATGAGTGGTAAGAGGGTAGTAAGCTTATCATCATCCTAACGCTATACCCCCACACAACCTTCCCAACTCTACATTTTTTATTTTATAAACAGGCATAGTTGGTAGGGTGTACAAGAATCGACTGGACCGGCCACAACTGACGAAAACCGTAATCGATGAAGAACCAGTCAACCGGTGGCAGATATTTACCCAAACCAATGTCGACCGACTTGGTCCCGATTTGAACCACTGTCTAACCACTGAACTAGCCGATGGTATATACAAGTTTTTATCTTATAAATGAAACGATGCCGTTTCACTTAATTAAGTAAAATGATATCATTTTAAACATGAGGGTTTAATAACTCTCTAGTCTCTCTCCCCCCCCCCCCCCCCCCGCGCACGCGCGCGCGGGCTCACCTACTCTCTTATTCTTCTTCTTCTTCCTCTCAACGCTCGTTGTCTCTCCTAATTCCCATTGCTCCCAGAGTCCCAACTCCCAAGTCCCACCGTCCCAACTCCCTCTCGATTCTTAGACCCCCACCAAAATGAAGCCGCCGCCCCCAACCCTGTAGACCCCCACATCATCGCTACACTTCGTTCGTTATAGTCATGCATCACCAAGCTTATTTCAACTCTATTTGTTTGTTTTAATTTGTGATTTTTGAGTTTATTTGTTATGCATTTTTGAATTTTTTGTAAAGTTAGTGTTGATTTGTTGTGAAATTGTGATATGAATTTACTTATTTAGATATGTGTTAATCACTGACGAACCGATCAACACTGGCCGTAAGATTCCGGCATGTTTTCTCCCTCTTGTAGGTTGGTTTTGATCAGCATCTTAATGCAAAAATACCATCGGTGTGGATGCATTCGATTTACACCCCTAAATTATTATCTGGGTAAGTCTATACCCATTGGTCAGCCTTTGTCCAAATCTTACAAGTTACAAGAACCAATGAGAAGTAGGTGAAACAAAAATGAAAAGGTTAACCAATCTTGTGTAATGTACTCTAAAATGATTGATCATAAGATTATGATTGACACTTCTTATAAATTATAATAAATATTAAAAATTTCACAATATAAGATCTCATTCACTAGACTTATATATACGTCTAAACTTTGTAGTTTGTATGGCTTATAGTATAAGAGTTTCAAATTTAGACTATAGTCTCGATCTTTTGAAAGACACACTCATCATGATTGTTGGTGGTTGGATTGAACTTTTTTAAGAGTTTTTATAGATTTAATGGTAAGAAATTTCTAAAAAATATAAATTATTTGTCCCAATTCCACAACATTAGAGTTGTCATCAAATTTAAAACATTGTAAAAATTAATCTTATCTCATTTGATCACGTTTTAAATATTCTGGTAATATAATTATTTAAGCTTCAATAAATGATAAATGTTGTATTTCATTCCGAGTTTTATAATTCAAATTAATTATATTATTTCATTTTATGTTTTTAAAAAATAATTAATATAAGAAGTTGTTTAAAAATTAAAACGTCGCATCAACCGATGTAAGATAACAAGGAAAGCGTACTTTGGTGGGGAAGACGGGTTCATACTCGAAAGGGACCAACCGACCAAGTTCACATTGGATGTCTTCAATAAGTCCGGTCCATTCGTCAATACTTTTCGTTCGCCGGTTCAAACTTCAACGTCGGCTAGCCACCACGTCACCTTCACTTCGGCATTCTTTTCAAACCAAGTTTCATCTTAAGTTCTTAACAATCTCAACGGTTCTGTCGCCATCCAAAAAGAAAATAGAGTTATTTTATTGATAAGTAGAATGGATTAAATGGATTATTTACATTACTTAATCAGAATTAATTTTTAATATTTAAATTTCAAATTTTATTTTTAAAATTAAATTATGCGATATAAACAATTTAAATTTCAGAATTTATTTTTAAAATTAAATTATACGTATAAACAATTTATTAAATGTACTTTAATCATCGATTTGAGAATATAGATTTTTAAGAAAATAAAATGTATGGACTAAATCAGATTTACATAGTTTATACTTTTTAAAAGGAAAAATTATGTTTACAAGTCGGCTTGGATAACACATTTAGAGCATTTGCATCTGCCATGTGATTGCGTAAACCTTCTAATTCACTAAATTTTAGAAAAATATTTTAACTTTTGAAAAAGCTCCTCTCCATCCGTCTGCTTATTTTAGTGGAAGGTTTTGATATTTGAATAGTAAATTTCTAAATATGTAGAGTTACTGTTTATTTAAAAATTATTTTTTACAAATATTTATTCTAGCTAATAAAACATTTAAACAAATTCTTTTTCTAATTATCTATTGTCATGAACGGGGGACAAGTAACCTTATGTTGTATGTCTCGATATTTCAGATGTCCGTTTGATTCCAAGCGAAATTTAGAGACGTCACATCTACATTTTCTCTAAAGCTAAAATTTATATAGTTAAAATTTGAAAAAAATGTCGCCATTGATATAATCCAATTTTTTTGACCATTTATGAAAATATGATTTTGTTAAAATATTATTATTACAAAAGTATTGATTTAAAAATATATTATCGTTTGGAGAGAAATGTGGTTTTAAAAAAGTTTTTGATGAAAAATTAAAAGAATAATGCTACTTTGCTCCTCTATTTTGTCCATTCATTTTGATCGTTTATGCATTTAATTTTTTTTTACTTACTTATTAAATAAGTTACTATTAGTATATTGATTTTTTTTTTATATTTTTTAAAAATATTTAAAAGATATTAAAAAAATTGAAAAAGATAATTTGACCTAGGGGCAAGCCTATTGGTCACTGTTGGGCAGCAACCTAACAGTACTCAAATAAAAAATATGGAGACAAAAAATAATTAAATAAGTATGAAAATGTGAAAAAAGAAATAAGAAATAAGTTAAAAAAATTTCTTCTACTCATTTCCCTTAAGACAAAAAAATGAGTAGTTAAAGATGTACAAATAAATAAGTAGAAAAACTAATAAAGAAATAATATAAAAAGTTATTTTAATAGAATAGAGAAATGATAAAGAGTGAGATGTAATAGGTTTTGAAAAGATGAGTAAAATTTATAAAACATTTTATAGAAATATGATTTTTAGCTAAAATTTAAGAAAAAATTTGTTCATCCGGATGTGACTCCTCTTAGGGTTTGTTTGGGGTCGTGATATTAATCTTAAAAAATTCTTAAATAGCCTTAAAATTTATTTTTTAGAAAAAATTAGATTGTTTTGATGTTACATATTAAAACACTTTTAATCTCAAATAAATTAAAAAGTATATTTGAGGAAGAGCATCGTATTTGATGCTCTTTCTCAAATGTGCTAATTTTTCAAATAATGCGGAATATAATTTAAATTTTAAAAGAACTATCAATAGACAAAAACACATATACAACTTTTAGATAATTACAATTTTTAAATTTTCAAATATATGGTCATAATTTTTAAAAATTCAAATAATTATCATTTTTATCTTAAAAAGTACTTTTTAAATTTGTTTCCAAACAAATGTAACATGTTTAAAAGTGCTTTAAACACATAATTACCAAACAGTAAATAATTTTCTAATAGTAGAACTTATTACTTAAATTATAAGTTATAAGTTCTAAAATTATAAATTTTATTTCCCGCCGCAATTCCAAACATACACTCAGTGAAATGCTTATAAGACATAATTTGATTTAAAAACAAATTTTAAAATAACAATATTACAAATCAAGTCATACTATTTAAATAAGAGTAATGTTAGATATAATCTTTTAAAAAAAATATTAGATATAATAATGCGAGTGAATAAAATACGATATTCACATGATAAAATTAATTTTTTAATAGTAAATGTTACTCTTTTTCAAAATGATTACATAAAGTTTACATACTTTATGTTTGCATGTAGAATTATGTATAGAGTCTGTACAATAGTAATGCATGGTTTGGATAAAGAGACTAGATGAAATTTTATTTTATTTTAAAATTTGTAAAAATTGAATTATTTGTATGTTTATTTATAAGTTTGTCAAAATTATAATGATTATGTAATGAATAAATAAAAATTTAAAATAATTAAATTAAAAAGTATTTATATTTATATTTATAGTATTAAAATAAAATAAAATAAAATGAAAAGAAATGAAACGAGAATATATTCCCCATCCAAACCGGACCTTATTCTAACTTTTTAACCTCTCGTTGCAGAAATCAAACCCGTAGCCGGAGGCAGGCAAAGTGGTAGCTTCCATTTTAGGCGCGCTTGATTAATCAAAACTAAATTTTATCTCAATTTATTATTTTAATTTTTTTCAAAAATTTTCTAAAAAATATAATAAATAATTTAATTTTTTTAAAATTTTAATATAAAATTAATATTAAAAAATTATATTATAATAATATTTTATTTATTATTATTTAAAACAACTCAGCCGTTAATAATGTGTCAAGTATTAAAAAAGCCACGCTCTCTCTCTCTCTCTCTCTCTCTCCCTCGTCCGAGTTTCCCTTCTCTCTCTAGCCACTGACCTTGGCCAGTTCATGATCTCTGTCCCTACCCGATTTCGATTTCCGAGTGATCAATTGGAAGCAAAGGAGAAGAGAGAGAATCAGAGTCTTCTTTTTTTTTTGATAATAGAATCAGAGTCTTCTGGGACTATGTCGATGTCCGATTCTGACTCATCTTCGCATGCCGGCGAGTACAAGAATTTCAGACAAATCAGCCGTGACCGTGAGTATCTTCTCCCCCTCCGCGAACTCTCTCTCTCTCTCTCTCTCTCTCTCTCTCTCTCTCTCACATTCTGATTTAATAATTTTTTTCGCAGTGGTTGGTCTCGGTAAGGAATTCATTAGTAAAACTATTAGTTGATTTCTTACATGTTTTTGTTAAATCTGGATGTGGAAGTAATTTGTTCTGGTCGATTATTTGCATTACTCGTGGTTGGAAATGTAAGTTCTCAAGTACTACATATTTATGTGTTCCAATGGTTAATGCATTTTGTAATAAAACGTAAGTGTCAGTATTTCCACGCTCACTTCGTTCTGAACCTTATGATGCTGCCTGCCTTATCGGCCATACCTGTTTTTTAAGAACAATACTTAGGCTCGAGTAGTTACGGTTGAGCAAGCTAGAGAATTCAAGTGTTGGGTGGAAGGAAAGATTGAGTATAGCCTGTATAGGTTAGGTTATTGGTGGTTCCATGAGTATGGTGGTGATGGCTGGGCGGTGGGACTTTGGAACTTGAACCTTGAAGAGTGGCAACCCCGCAGCGAAGGTATGTATTCATTTGTGAACTTTCTTTCAGCTAGAATGAATATTTCGCCAATCAGCTCTTAAGTTTTAAATTTGAAGTGCGGACCGATGTAATGAAATTGAAACAAAGGTGTAGCGGACTAGCAGTAGCAGTGTGACTCCTCATAAAAGATGGATTCAACCGCAAACTTTCTCTCAGATAAAATGAAATTTCAGTTAACAGAACCCAAGTGTTGAATTCAAAGCTTGGACTGATGTGGATGAACTAGAAACAAGAATTGAGTAGTGAGACGACAGAATGATGGAAGCATTAAATTCCAAGACACCCAAAGATGAAAATCAAAGTGGTGTATATATGGGGACTGCAAACCATCTACTTCGCATGGTGCATTTTATCATACTTGAGTTTTAGGAACCATGACCATCTACCAATGATATGGCTAAAAGAAGATGTTTGCTGGTATGAAGAAGATAATAATTGCATCTTCCATTCGCTGATGATACCATCCTTTTGTGGGGCCAGAAGGATCAATGGAGTTTGAGCGCTCTGTAGCTTCTCATGATGGTGCTTACAAGTCGTATAAACTGATGGTCCTCTTGCTGAAATTTCTCTGCTCCAGTTTCAATCAATTGATTGTTCTCATGCACGAATATCTAGTATTATTGTTTTTCCAATTTGATAATGTGTGTTTTTTCTCCTACATTGTAACTTGGGAATACATTTCTATTTTCTATAATCTCCTACACACTATTTTTTCTATTTTCTTGTTCTTTTCAAGTATTTGATACATCTGCTTGCTGATGTAATTCCTTTTTGACTCTTTTAAGTTAATGGCAGTGAAAGTTGTAAGGGACTTTGATCAACGATTTTCCTGACATCCTCTTTGTCCTATGGTGGTTACCAAGCAAAAAGAAAATTAACCAAGTTTTTAATTCTTGGATTCACACGATGTATAACCTAGTAATGAAAGTCCACTCAACTGTGCTTTATATAACGGTTTTTCTTTTGCAGAAACTTTTTTTGATAAGTAAAATACAATCGTTAATAAATCTTTTGCTGAGACTTAAATCTCTTATTAAGTTTTCTTGGCAACTGAATGTAGATCAGAGAAAAAGATGTTCATTTGGAGCATGCCTGTATGTTGTTGCAGTGATGATTCACACAGTCTATGTTTCTTTTAGAACTTTTAAGTTATTTTGTTATCATGAATTGGTTGACTATCTGACAGTCTCCCAAATTCATTAGAGATTAGGTAGGGCCAAATAATTGACTGAACGCTTAGTAATTTACTTAATACTGTTTGTTTTTAATTCAAATCCCATTCATGTGTAGGATTATTGCATGAAATGCTTCAGTCGGCCAAAACAGGGGATTCAAAATCAACTTGGAAGGTATATGTAGCTTGTAGTAGTTTTCTGGACATTTACATATGCATATTATTTTAGAGTATTTAATGTGCCTTTTTTATATCCATGTGCACTTTATAAGGATATATGAATTTGCTTTTTTACTCTTGTTAGAGGGCATGGTTGTAATTAGTGTAACTTGTGAGGGTATAAGTGTCAATTGTATGTAGTGTATACATATGATGTTACATCAATGAATAAGGTAAGTATTTGTCCCATGTGTTTCTACATAGTATCAGAGATCCCTGTTGCTGGATGGCGGTAAGTGGTGTCTAGTGGTTCACACCCAAATCGAGTTCACTGTTGTTTGAACTCGTCAGAGCGTTTTCTGGTGTAGTATATGACTTTTGTGGCCAGATCTAAGCTCACCAGTGTTTGCAGCTACCAAATCCAAGTTCGCTGTCGTCTTCCACGCATCCTGGTGGGTTCTCTCTTCGCCGTCGGTGGCCCATAGGTGTTTGAAGTTGTTTCCAGCGAGTTTTTGGTGTCGTCTCCGGTACTAGGCACCAGGGGTGAACTCGCCGTCATTGTCTGTGATTACCGAGAAGTTTTCCGTCATCATCGGTCGCCGGAAATGGTCTCCGTCACTAGAAAAAGTTGAAGCCTCGGAGTGGTTGGTTACAAGTATAAGCTATCCAATCCTCGAGTGCGAATAACCAAAACTTGGAGTAAGAGTTTATTCCTATCTGGAATAACACATGTTTGGTAACACAGATAAGGTAATACTTATTCTCGGTTAGGATAACCTAATCTATGTTCTTAAGGACAACAACAGGCCGATACGATACATACTCGATCTAGGTCAATACCTGCCGATTCCAGGTTGATACAGACCAGTTCCGTGCAAGTACGTGCCTGTTTCGACTGACACAGACTGATTTAGTCTGATACAGAGCCGAAATTTGGTATACAGGTTGATTTTTTGGGTACTTGAGTTGGGTTTCTAGTTTTCCAAACTGTATTCCCCGGTTTTTCATACATATTTCATATTCTGTGAATTTTCTATCTCCAAGTGGAATTGTGGTATTTTTCTGCGCCTATGACAACTAAATTTGAGTCACAGTCACTTGCACCAAACTTTAATATACCTATGACTTCCGTGAAATTGAATGGAAAGAATTATATACTATGGTCAAGATCTGTTACAATATTTTTGAAAGGCAAGGAACTTCTAGCCACCTGGTTGATCCAAAACCTGACTCAAATAAATCTACATTTGCTCAATGGGAGCAAGAGAATGCTCGAATCTTGTCCTTGATTTTGACTAGTATTGAGCCTAATATTTGCTCTAGTTTGAACAATTCCTTTATTACTTAAGTAAGTAGCAAAGGCACGAGATTGATTTTCTCTAGCATTATCAGAATGCAAAAATCATCATTTGTTAGATGTAACCTGAGTACTTTTGCTACACATGTATGTTCTTAAACGTTTTTTGAGTGATGGTGTTCTTACTGATTGTCACCTTATTAGCTGTATGCTTTCATCAGTTCTTGATTGTTCATCTCCCTTCTCCATCTTGTTTCCTTCATCTTCGCCATTTTCTTTTCCACAAAAAATATTTGGGTGTGTTTGCGATGTTCATAACCTTGGCCTAGACTTTAATAAACTTGATTCCCATTCTACTAACTGTCTCTTTGTTGGTTATTTCCGAACTCAAAAGGGATATCACTGCTATAGTCCTGTTCTTAGACGTTACTTCACGAGTGCTGATGTTACATTCTTTGAGTCCATATCCTATTTTTCGTGTGATCCTCTACCATTACCCACTTACACTATCTCCTTCACACTCACCTAACCTTACCCAACCCTACTCAGTCCCCCCCCCCCCCCCCCCCCCCCCCCCCCCCCCCCCCCCCCCCCCCCCCCCCCCCCCCCCCCCCCCCCCCCCCCCCCCCCCCCCGCCCCCCCCCCCCCCCAAGTTCCTTTACAGGTTTATTCGTGTCGCTTGCGGCTGCCAGCTCCCATGCCCCCACCAGCCGTGTCTCCATCTTCAGATCCTGAGTTGTCTAGTACTTCAGACTTTCCACCTATTGCTCTTCGCAAAGGTAATCGTTCTTGTGTTACTCAACATCCAATTAGCCAATTTGTTTTATATCATGCCTTATCTTCTTTATTCTCATGTTGTACATCTCAACTTTCAAAATTTTCTGTTCCTAAGACAGTTTAGGATGCTTTATCTGATCCAGGATGGAGGACAGCTATGAAAAATGAAATTGATGCCTTCACCATAACGGGACATGGGATCTTGTTTCACTACCATTTGGTAAATAACTCGTTGGCTGTAAATGGGTATATACAATCGAATTCCATCCTGACGGTTCTGTGGAACGTATGAAAGTTTGCTTGGTTGCAAAGGGCTACACTCAAAACCTATGGCATTGATTAAGATGAGACCTTCTCCCCAGTTGCCAAAATCTCTTTTGTTCGAGTGTTGATCTCTCTTGTTGCTAATTTATACTAGTCCTTATTTCACCTGGATGTTAAAAATGCATTTTTACATGGGGACTTGCATGAGGAAGTTTATATGGAGCAACCACCTGAGTTTGTTGCTTAAGGGGAGTACTGAGGTACTGTATGCAAGTCAAAGCATGCATTATATGGTTTGAAACAATCTCCTCGAGCATGGTTTGGGAGGTTCTCTGATGCTGTATTGGCATTTGGTCTTCATAAATGCCAAACAAACCACTTTGTACTTACATAGTGATGTAGGTCACATTTTGTTGGTTGTATATGTGGATGACATTGTAATTACTGTGACTAACTCTGTTGGAATTGCTAGGCTAAAACAGTTTTTACATGATCAGTTTTAGGCAAAAGACTTGGGTAAGTTTAGATATTTCCTTGGAATTGAAGTCAGTAGATCTAAAAAGGGTATCAACCTATCTCAGAGGAAATATGTACTTGACTTTTTGGAAGAAATTGGCATGTTAGGTGCACGACCTATTGACACTAGTATGGACCCAAATCGTACATTTTTTAAAGAGGAATGGGAATTGTTTGGGGATCCAGGTAGGTATCAAATACTTGTTGAGAAATTAAATTATCTCACTATCACAAGACTTCCCTGAGTGTACTAAATCAGTTTTTACAAATGCGACAGGTCTCACATTGGGTTGCTGTAATTCATATTCTTCGTTATCTTAAGCGAGCTCCTAGGCTTGGATTGTTATATCGACCAAATGGACATTTCAGAGTTGAAGCCATTTTAGATGCTGATTGGGCAGAATCTTCTTCAGATAGAAGATCTACTATTGGATATTGTACTTTTGTGGAAGGTAACTTGGTTACATGGAAGAGTAAGAAACAAGCAGTAGTAGCTCGCTCTAGTGCAGAAGCCGAATATAGGGCAAGAGCTCACACTACTAGTGAACTAACATGGCTGCAACACTTACTCCAAGAGATTGGGTTTCCAACTCCTATTCCTCTTCAGCTATTTTGTGATAATCAAGCTGCAATGCATATTGCCTCTAATCCTGTGTTCCATAAGAGGACTAAACACATAGAGATTGATTGTCATTTCATTCGTGATAAAATACTAAGTGGTGACATTTCTACACCTTTTGTGAAGTCTGCTGATCAACCTGCAGATGTGTTCACTAGTTGCGTTTCGGTACTAAGGTGATTTTAGATATTCTGTGAATAGTAGAGAAAAATAATGAAAAAGTAATGATAAAATATTGAATAGAAGTATAAAATAGTAAAAAGTATGTGAAAAGTAGTGATTGAATAATGAATAGTAGTGGTGTATGCTGAGAATACTCCACCACCCAAACTGGTCCTAAGTCATTGTGTTGTAGTTGTTTAAAGCTTATTTGTTTCAAGCTGGATTTATATAATGAGAATATCTTTTCACCGGTCATGCTGTTATTAGGCTGTAAACAGCCCTCAATAATTTTCTGCCACGTACAATGGATGTGTGGCACACAGTAAAAAAATCCATAAAGGAAATCAAATCCCTCACCTGATCGATCACTCTGCTCTCTCCCATCCTTGTTTGGGTTGGGAAAAATAAAATCATGTAGCCCATCCTTGTTTATTCTAGATAATGCCTTGCATTTTATTTGGGTTGGGAAAAATAAAATCACAGGAAGATTTGGCATAGAAAGAAAAAAACAGAGTCTAACGTTTTGACAGAAAAAAATCATAGCTGTTTTCAGCTGTTTTGACAAGGGAGACACCATTTCTACGATGAGTGGAGGACGACGGTAGGACGGTGGTGGCTGTGTCGGAGTGGGTTGCTGTGGGTGATTGCGTCAGACTGGGTTGCTACGGGTGGCTGCGTGGTTGGCGTCGGACTGCTGGTGGCGGAAAGGGGTGGTGGAAGCAACAAACAAGAAGCACCATCGGGTGGGTAGCGACAGATGGGAAAACTGGCTGAAAGGGTTTTAATTCCAGTAGAAATCCTGTGTTGTGGTCCTCATTGTCAAACATAGTCTAATGCTGAGATGTCATATTTTAATTGGATGCTATTAAATGGCTGAAAACAGCCTTACCCATTCCAAAGCGGAACTCTTATATGATATATATGCCCTAGCTTGAGGGGGAGTGTTAGAGGGCATGGTTGTAATTAGTGGAACCTGTGAGGTTATAAGTGTCGATTGTTTGTAGTGTATATATATGATGGTACATCAATGAATAAAGTAAGTATTTGGGACATGTGTTTCTAAAACTCTTAACTTAATATTCTTGTTCATTTTCTTTCTTGTCTATGTATGTTGAACTTTTATTTGCTGATCTTATTATTTATTTCTCTGTTTCCAGTAATTCATTTTTAAATATGTCTGGCCTTGAACCTCTTTCCTCTAGGTACTTATCATGGACAAACTAACTGTCAAGGTAATGTCTTACTCGTGCAAGATGGCTGATATCACAGACGAAGGTGTTTCATGTAAGGATCATAGGGAAGTTTTCTGAAAGGGCCCTTTTTTTAAAATTTTTTTTTTATCCCTCAGTGATGTTCATTTTTGTTTTCTGCCTAGTCCATGCTATGTTATCGTCTCATAATTATCTGGCAAGCTACATTTAGTTGACTGTAGAATGTGATGGTTTTGATGGTTTTGATGCCGCCGATGCAAAATCTTCCATTTTTTATGTGGAATTTCCAACTGAAATCAATTCAACCTAACCTAAATCCTAACTAGTTGGAGTCGCCTCCATGGATCCTTTACACTGGAGTATGCATTAGCTGACAATACATAATTCAAGCCATTTCACAATGTCTGTGAACCTACTGCAACCCTCCTTTATCTTGTTTAAGAATTGGCTATGAAAAAAATATGACACCAAAGAGTTAAAAAAGCTGAGTTTATTGTGGAATTTCCATTGGGATGAATATGATTCCTTTGATTTGTGTTTGTCTCCTCAAAGGGAGGGGCTGATGGTAATTACCTGTGGTATTATGTCTTCAACATTCATGATTTTCTTGTACCTCTAGACAATCATGCATGGGTGTTGCTCTTGTATATGTCCCGTGTACTTGGGCTATGCGTATTTCTTTCCACAATAAAATGCTTTTTTACCGATAGAAAAAAATATGATTAATCTTATGATCTTGCTACCCTTCGTCTCATGAATAGTCTATATATTTGTACAAGTATTATATAGAAAAATATGTTAAATAGATAGATTAGTGCATCTGTTGTTGTGTGGTATGGTTAGGATTTAAAATTTTAATCATTGTTCTATTTAAAAGATAACCCTGGAAATTTTGTTAATTTAAAAATGTGAATTTAGATTTTTTTTACCTTGTTTTAATAATGAAGTAGTTTAATTTTGATTGTAAAGGCAATTATTTTTGTGCATTTTGAAGCTCTAAAGAACAGGAGTCAGTAATATTTTTTGCCAAAATCTACTTCTAGCTGCTCCCTTGAACCTGCCCAACAGCCCGCAAACAAATAAGAATAAGAAGGAATTCTTGTCTCTTATTTTTTTTTGATAAGTAATAATCTTTATTGAATATGAAGAAACTAGGCAGTGCCCAAGTACACAGGGAGTATACAAAGTGAGATACCTAGTTACATTCTAGTAAGCTATAACGAAAGTAGAAACTCATGAACATTCCCACCCTGAAGTACAATGGCTGAAAACCATTGAAACAAAGAAAATACAAAAAAATCCCAGATTGCCCCCACTCCCCGCTCCTTATCATTAAAGCACCTCTCATTCCTTTCCGACCATAAACACCACATTAAGCACAAGGGTAACATCCGCCACACTGCTGCCAATTGAGCACTGTTGTGGGATCTATTCCAGCAAGCTAGTACCTCCACCACACTCCTAGGCATAACCCAGCTTAACCCAGCTCTACTAAAGATTTTGGCCCATAACTCCCCAGCCACATCACAATGTAAAAGCAGGTGATCTATCGATTCCCCACTCTTTTTGCACATATAGCACCATTCCATTACAACCAGCCCTCGCTTTCTAAGGTTATCAATCGTTAAAATCTTCCCATGAGCGGCTGTCCAAATAAAAAAAACAACTTTGGAGGGTACTAACACCTTCCATATACTCTTCCACGGAAATGAAATGGACTGTTGCGTTGTCAAGGCCTTATAAAAGGATTTAACTGAAAACTTTTTATTCCCCGTGTGAGTCCACAACATCCGGTCACCCCCATTGACACCTAGATTTACTGAATACAAATAACTTTTTATCCCCACTCTTGTCTCTTATTAATCTAAAAAGAAACAATTCGCGTCATTTAGTACTTGGAGCTGTTCTGGTGGCCTTGATGTTTTTTGACCATCCTTGCAGTCCTATGGCCTGACCTGGCTGTTTGTCATCTCCTGGAAAGCTGATACACTAGGAAGATCCATTGACTACTGTCTGATTTTGAAGAAGTTTCTAGGAATAAGCTGGAAGGCTTTTACAGAATCTAGTTTTTTGTTGGAGATGTAAACCAGGCTGGAACATAAATAGGGTCTGGAAGATGGTGCCACTATACCTAATGTGGACACTATGGTAGGGGAATTGTTGGACTTATGAAGGGGTTAAGCTTCCTTTAGACTGATCAAAGAACCCTTTTTTTAATGCTTTTCATTGGATCTATCTAGGTAGTAGCAGTCCTTATTGAAGTTTTTTTATGTTGCCTGTCATATATTCTAATAAAGGTCTACACATGAAATAAATAAAATCAGCAGTCGCTTTACATTTGGGATTTTTTTAAGTGATGAGACAATTGAAAAGTAATTGTTGAACATGTTTTGTTTTTATCTTATCAGTTGGTTTAGTTGCCCTGAAGTCATTAGGTTTTCAATTTTTCCTGCAGTGGTTGAAGACATATACAGGCGAAGACAGCCATTACCCTCCATGGATGCTATATACTTCATCCAACCATCCAAAGAGAAGTAATTGTTCTCCTTTGTTTAACTGTTTTGACTGTTTGTAGATACTCATAGTGCTAAAAGAGCAGAATTACATACATTTTTTTTTTCTTGTTGGTTGAGGAACTCTTTGTTTCCGTTTGTGTATTTTTTACGGTTTCTTTCTTTTTTCCTTTTATTTAAAAAAAGAATTGCATCATATTAGTCAGTTCTGTTGCGAAAATCAACTTAGAGATTGTCTTTATTTTCTTCCAGTTTTGATAGTGAGGTTTTGCCCTTTTGATCTCAAGCTGGTGACTTCATTGCCTTATTTTCTTTTGTTTTTCTGTTGATCTATTTTTAAAAGTGTGGTGTTGGGAATTAAAAAAGGCTATTTTGTTTCATAATACAAGGGCATAGATGGGGGCCTCTCTAATCTCTCTCTCTCTAATATGCAGTGTTATAATGTTCTTGTCGGATATGTCGGGAAGAAAGCCTTTGTACAGGAAGTATGTGAAAGATCTTTATGTTTCCTTGTTTTGTCTATACGAAGTTTTGATTTTGTTGCAGTTTTTTAATCTTCTTTGTATTGGTGAAGGGCATTTGTTTTCTTCAGTTCACCTATTTCAAGAGAACTTGTTAATCACATTAAGAGGGATACAACTGTTTTACCTCGTATAGTTGCATTGAAAGAGGTAAGAGTTATCTCAGTTTGGAAAATGCTCCTTCTGCAGCTATTTACTCCCTTGCTTTTCCTCCATTGGTGTTTGGATTCTTAATAAGTAGGTAGTGACATATTCCTCCTTTGGGTGATAAATGCAGATGAATTTGGAGTACTTTGCTATAGACAGTCAGGTATCTGATGCTACTTCCAGTCAACTTGTTTAATACCATATTCATAATATAGATAGTGTGCATTTAGTGTAGACGATATGCTTTTATCTTCATATAGATGATTTTGAAATTGAATATTGATGATTCTCCTATCTTTTCATCATAATGTTGGTGAGTTTTACAAACCATTGCTGCTGTCGAATTGTGTTCCATTCAAAATTATACTGTCGTGTGCCAATTCATGATAAAGTCTTATTATTGTCACTTCTTGTTTGTTATATTCTTGGTATAGGGTTTTATCACCAATAATGAAAGGGCTTTAGAGGAACTTTTTGGAGATGACGAGGATTGTCGAAAAGGTTTAGCCTGCTTGAATGTGATGGCTAACCGCATTGCTACAGTTTTTGCTTCGTTAAGGGTATTTACATTTTTTTTTTACTCCTGAATTTGATTTGTATTATATAAAAAGTTTTCTGAAGCACGCTAATCTTTAATTCTATCAGGAATTTCCTTACGTGCGTTATCGTGCTGCCAAGTCCCTTGATGCAACTACAATGACAACTTTCCGTGACCTAATTCCTACAAAGCTTGCTGCTGGTGTTTGGGATGGTATTATGAAATATAAATCACTTCCTAACTTCCCTAAGACAGAAACATGCGAGTTGCTCATCCTCGACAGATCTGTAGATCAGGTTTTTAGGTGCATGTGTTTGTTATGAATTTATAATTTTCTTACTGTAAACATTGTTTATATTGTTTACAATATTCATTGTTTAAATTTGTAGATTGCTCCTATCATACATGAATGGACATATGATGCCATGTGTCACGATTTACTGAATTTGGAGGGAAATAAATATGTGCATGAGGTAAGTTCTCCATTTTAAATTTTATATAAATCCTTTCAATTATTTGCAGTGCCTTTGGGATACTGTACTCAATTGATTGTATTGTTCAGGTTCCTAGCAAAACCAGTGGTCCACCTGAGAAAAAAGAGGTTCTTTTGGAGGATCATGATCCTGTCTGGCTTGAGCTTCGGCACGCACATATAGCAGATGTATTTCACATGTCTATAATTCCTTTTTTTTTTCATGTATAGATAAATATAAATTGAGTTATATTAATGAATTTGAATCAATGATCTTCTCAGGCCAGTGAACGGTTGCATGAGAAGATGACCAACTTCATTTCAAAGAATAAAGCTGCACAAATCCAACATGGTTCAAGGTTGATGTAAATTTTTCTTGTTAAATATTTCTTCTATAGGGCATCCAAAAATTATGACACTTTCAAGGTGTCAAAGCTTTTTAAACCTTTACCCCTTTATGCTGTATTGATAGATGGCATCTCAGATTCTCAATGGAAGGAGTGCCCACATTGAAAATTATGAAGGGCATTCTAGGAAGATAAAGTCATGTCTTTGGAACTAAAACAGTATTTTTGGGATAGAGGGAGTAGTTTTGTTTTGCACTCCTTGTATCTTTATCCTTGATAGTGTACTTAACAAATGTGAGTGAAGATTAGTTATTATGAGTGTTAATGAGGAAAAGGTGAGAATATATATATATATATTTTTTATAATTAATAGGAAACTTTATTCCCAAGAATAGGCAAAGCCCAAGTACACAAGACGGATGCAAAGGAAATACCTACATCTCTCTAAAAACAAAAGAAAAGCTAATACAAATTCAGAAAGTTAACATCATCCATTAGAAGAGTTTTAGCTCACAAACACAAAGTACTAAAGAAAAAGTCCCCATCTTCTCCCATCGATCGTTCTTTGTCTTCAAAGCATATCCCATTCCTTTCAATCCATAGACATGACATCAAACAAGAAGGAATCATCCTCCATATATCAGCAGCATTCTTTCTTCCCTTTAATCCATACCAACCTGCATATAGATCCACTACATCCTTAGGGATCACCCAAAGCAAACCTGTCTGATTAAAAACCTCATCCCACAAAGACAAGGCTACTTCACAGTGAAGAAAGAGATGATTAACACATTCTCCATCCTTCTTGCACACGACGCACCAATCAGCTATGCACACACCTCTGCTCCTAAGATTATCAGTCGTCAAAACTTTGCCAAGAGATACCACCCAACTGAAAAAAGCCACTTTGGTAGGTACCTTCATTCTCCAAATATTTTTCCAAGGAAACTCACAGCTCCTGTTACAAGTTAAAATTCTGTAAAAAGAATTTTACAGAATTGCCTGCATGAACCAACAACATACTATCCTCTCTTCCCGGCATCACCTTTGAACTATAAAGTCTCCCAAAAAAAGCAGTAACATCATTCACTTCCCAATCATTGGCATATCTAACAAAGTCAACATTCCACTGAATATTATTATCGATGCTTGAAAAACAATGTTCCACAGCTGCATCTTGATCCCTAGCAATCCGAAAGAGAGAGGGCTTTGCCTTTCTTGTATACTTCCTGTATACTCGGGCTTTGCCTTTTTACGTGGATCAATAAAATCTCTTTTTACCTATAAAAAAAAAAGAATCCCCACACCATGTCATGCAAAATAGAATCCTCTTCCCATCTCCCACCTTCAATTCTCAAAATTTTTATCCCCAAACCACCACAAGAAATCGGTTGACAAACCTTGTTTCAAACTAACCAAATGAAACTTTTTTTCTTCTCCTTTACCACCCCACTAGAAATTCCGATACAAACTCTCAATTCTTCTTTCTACCCTTTCTGGCAATGGGAAAAGAGAAAGAAAATAAGTTGGAAGATTTGAGAATATTTTTATTTGGCATTTATGTTGCTTAGGCTGAAATATGTGGGCTAGGATTTTTGTAAGGAATGATGATAATGTACTGAATCTGTATTAGTTTTTTTCCTGCTTCTAGAGTGTAGTAGGTATTTCCTTTGTATACTTCCTGTGTACTTGAGCTGTGCCTATTCTTGGTAATAAAATCTCTTAATAATTATAAAAAAAAGAATTAGTCATCATTCCTTGTCTATATATTAGTCTACCAACGACTAGACTCAGACATCCTGGGTTTGACAGTATTATTTGCTTGTAGTGTTTTCCTGCCTCTGTCTTTTGAAAATTAGGTCCTTGGACATTGTAAGACGGAAACCTATTTCGTTGTTGAGCTTTTGTCTTGTTTCCATGTTAGTGCTCAAACAAGATGGCCAGTATGATCTTTGTGTTTTGTAACTCCTATTCAATCTTTGAGTATATGCAGTCTGTTATAACGACATCATGATTGTTCATCTTAAAGCTCATGTTTTTTTATAGGGATGGAGGTGAACTGTCTACACGGGAATTGCAAAAGATGGTTCAAGCATTACCACAGTATAGTGAACAAATTGACAAGCTCTCGCTCCATGTAGAGGTTTGTGTCTTGTTTACATTAACAGTTTTGTCATATTAGGTAGTTTCACCTTCTGTGAAAAGTTTGGTCACAACAATGCAACATGATGAAGTGTGACATCTCTTTTCATGCTTTTTTTAATTTATTGGAAAAGGCCCTCTGCGTGTCTTATGCACTACTTTAACGGCCTCTTTATGCCATCCCTAGTTATGATAGGTTCCGTTTTCTTTTGTATACTTCTTCTGTGCATGGGCATAGCCTATTTCATTCATAACTATAGGTTCAAATTAAACCATCAAATAGTTTATGTTCAAACTACCTATGGGTTGGCTATCAATTCTTTTGCTTTTCTTGTCCTTGCCTTGAACCTTGTTCATTTTCTGGTCTTCCTGAGCAGTGCTTGAGCTTGTGTTAAAAATCATTCCTTTGCCCATTACCAAGTACAACCATTGCATATGTCTTTCTGTCATTTTTCATTCCTATCATCTCACTTTAACTCACTAACATTGCATTCTCATGCTAACATTCATCAGATATTCTGTGATTAAACCCTGACCACCCCAAAACTTCTTTGCACCAGCCCACAACAAAGCTGATCCCTGAATTACGCATCTTGTGACTAGAAAGAAACTTTTAATTTTATTTTTTTGTTCGCACACCATTTATTACTTTATCATGCCCTTGATCTCATTAATATATATAATAGTTACCCTTTTCTTTTGTAAGATCTCTCCTGTCAGGGTTTTATTATGCACCTTTGTAACTTTAATAAATTCAAGGGCATTTCCTTGTGGTCAACAGTTCCCCTGTCATCCTACAGAAATTGTTCTATGTTTGGGGTCCCTAACATAGAATAAGAATTTTGTCTTGCATGAAGAATGGAGTAACTTATACATTTATGCTGATTTAAATGTTTTTTTGGTGTTTACTTTTGCATACAGGAGCCATGGTTTCACGTAGATTTGGTTTTATTATCTAGATTGCAGGAAAAATTAACAGGACTATCAGGGAATCTGGGCTTCGGGAGCTTGGCCAACTGGAGCAGGATCTGGTTTTTGGAGATGCCGGAATGAAGGATGTTATCAAATTCTTGACCACAAAAGAGGTATGCAATTGTACAATAAATGGTTATAGCTTACAATTATAATGAAAAAAAAAATGGATGTACCTTAGTCCTTGTGTATATGTATTTTAAAATGAAGTACAACTTTTTTTGCAGGATACAATCCGTGAAAATAAGTTGCGGTTGTTAATGATTCTTGTAGCCATTTATCCTGAGAAATTTGAGGGTGAAAAGGGTCTAAACATAATGAAGGTTGGTAACTGAACTGCAATGTATTATTACTCTTTGCAGTCGGTGATTTTATTATCGGTTTTGAAAATGCTTCTAATGCATGCCATTTGTAAATTTATATTTGTAACTCGTTTCAGTTAGCAAAGTTACCACCTGAGGATATGAATGCCGTTTATAACTTGAGGTTACTGGGGGGGTCATCAGATACCAAAAAAAGCTCAACTGGAGCTTTCTCTTTGAAGTTTGATATTCACAAGGTAAATGCATTATTTTAATTGTGCATGTGGCTTGATTGGTGTTTAATGTCTAAAAGAAACTATGCCTCTTTCAGAAGAAGCGTGCAGCTAGGAAAGAGCGTACTGGCGAAGAAGAAAAGTGGCAGCTATCACGCTTTTATCCAATGATTGAGGTACAGTAAAGACCAAGTCATTTCCTTTTTGATCATTTTGTGCACATACGTTATACAAATTATTGGAAATATGAACTTGCAGTACCTTTGTGATCTAGGTTTGGTTTTTGTAAGCTTTCCTATTTGCCTCCACATTTCACTTCTAATGCACTTGAGCCTATGACCTCCAACATGATCATTTACTGATAACTATATCTATTGCTTGTAATTAGGTTGTTATCAGTGTTCTTAGTGTTCGTGTTTCTAATGTTTCAAGCCTTTTCCTGTTGGTTTTCCAATATGTATCTGTTCTGGGCTGATTGAAGCCAAAGTTTAACTGCTATTGAAGTCTCTCAACTTCAAATAAAAGCTAAAAAAACATTTGTATGTTTATGAGTTCTTTTTGCCATGCCAATCTAGAACTTCTTTTATGTTTCTGTTTTTTTGGAGACAATGGAAAGCAAATTTATCTAGTTGCTTGAGGCCTACTTTAATGACCGTGCCTCCATAGTGTTGGAGCCTTTTTTTTAATAACTATAAAAATGGAACCTCACCAGAGTAGAAACCTTCGGACCCACCCTTAGGGAGTTAACCCTGGATACATAACCCCATCCACTGGAACTTTGTTTCAGTGTTGGAGTGAGTTAATAACAGTGAAGTTCTTATTGGCTTCCATTGATGAAGTGTGAAATCCTTAAGCTGACTCTCCTTGAGGGCATAAAGTTAACTCTCCTTTGTTAGTGATTAATACCAGATTTAACAATCCTATTAGTTGACATTCATGTGTCTTCCATATTTTGCTTGGGGATTATCTCAGCACCCCCCCCCCCCCCCCCCAACCCAAAAAATTGCTTATAGATGCATGCCCAACGATGAAGGGCCCTTGGGAGGAACCAATGGTGGGCCTAAGTGACTAACATCTTGTTGACATTTTCATTTTGTGATGGATTAATCATCCTGTAAATTTGTGCCTCTCATTAAAGCCACATGGAACTTGACAGAAATTTTGGACATCTTTCAGGAACTTATTGAAAAACTTAGCAAGGGTGAACTCCCAAAAGATGATTATCCATGTTTGAATGACCCAAGTCAAACTTTTCACGCAACGTCTCACACTGCAGCAGTAAATCAAGCTCCAGCTGCTCATTCACTTAGATCAAGGCGGGCACCTACATGGGCTCGGCCTCGGAACTCTGATGATGGGTATTCAAGGTGCTAATGTTATTCTTTCCTCACATGGATCCGAGTAGTCCATTCAACTCAAAAAATTTCTCCATTAACTGAGTACATTTTTTTGTTTTTTTAAGATCCAATTGATTTTCTTCTGTTTGTTGCTTGTTTACCAAAAATTGATCCATTGAAAGTTTTTAGTTAAAGAGAAATGTTTCATGATCCACAGAAAATTGCCCCTCAGAAAAAAATGGCTTACACCTGCTGAACATAGCCATTTTCTAGATCAAGCACATGCCGCCTTCCCACCACCATACTTCCCTCACCCCACCTCACTCTCTGCTGTCACCATCCCTTCTCCTATCCGCTCTTCCGTGCTATCACTACCACCACCCAACCACCCCTGTATAACTCGCTCATGCCACTAACCACCACCTTGCTCCCCCACCCACTCATTTCTTCCCCAACCATAACCTACTCTCTCCATCCTTATTCACACGGCCACCACTGCCTCGCTCCCCCTCTCTCCTGCCCCCTACTTCTCAGTATCATTACCATCACCACCACTTTCCTCCCGCTCACCCCACATCTACCACCACTGCCACTGCAACCAATACTACCTACTCGCCTCTCTGGCAGTGTCAACATTATTTACACCTTGCACTTCTCAGTGGCATTTTTTTGTGGGTAAAATGGTCTGGCTCAGCGTAAGTACCACCATCACCCCCCCCCCCCCCCCCCCCCCCTCTCTCTTTTTCTCCTTCCTTCCCCCACATCTTCAACCTCCGCCTCCACAGCCACTACTACCTACCAACTTTTTGTAGGTTCTTGCTAGTTTTAGCATAGAGATTTTTTAAGCGACTAGAAAAATATTTTAGTTTCAAGAAAAAAAAAAAAAAAACTAAGAATAAACCAATCATTTTTCCTAAATTAGATTTTTGTTAAAATCCTTTCAACTAAGAATATGCTTTGCATTGGAACAAACTATAGAAGTGTTTTTCGCCTCCACTATTGTTTTTCACTTTTTCGTAATTGTAATGTTAGTTTTCCTTCTGGTCTATAGTGATTCGATACTAAGACACGCATCTAGTGATTTTAAGAAGATGGGCCAGCGGATATTTGTATTTATTGTTGGTGGAGCTACTAGATCTGAGGTATGGAACCTGTTTCCATTCTATACAGTTATGATTGCTGCTTTTCTAGCTTATTGGTACTCATAAAACATACTCATCGTCAGCTTAGGGTTTGCCACAAGCTTACAACTAAATTGAAGAGGGAAGTTGTTCTAGGCTCATCAAGTCTTGATGATCCTCCACAATTTATTACGGTGATTTATTTCAATTCCAACTTTGGTTTAGCAGTTCCCTCACTCCCTCCTCTTATTAACGATGCCTTAAAAGTTTATTTACTTGCAGAAATTGAAGATGTTGACAGCAAATGAACTCTCCATGGATGATCTCCAGATATAATGCAGTGGCTTAGGAGGAATGGAACATGCTTCGCTCCAGTCTCGAATCCAATTTGTTTCAGTGACAATGCGTCATTGATATTCATTTTTTAACATTCAATATAAAACTTTTGCCTTTCTCGTTGTCGCAGTGATGCTGTATCTAGGATATTTTTCAGATGAGCATTCTGCCTAGACTAGGTTCTTGCCTTCCGGCTTTGTATTGTGATAGACGTGTTGGAGCCTTCCCACGTGTGTATAATGTTAGTTTTAAATCATGTTAAGAATTAATTGAGTTTTGTAAATGGAATTGATAAAGCCTGACAACATAAATTCTATAATGCTGTATAAATTTAAAACTGTTCTTTCGAGTTCGGTGTTCTTACAGCATCAGGATTGGTACTCTAGGCTGCTTGCCGACAAAGTTTTTCTAGAATATTTCTCAAGAAATGCAGAACGGTGTGAGGTGCATATGGGGGAGAGGTGCATGTTACCTCTTAACAAGCATCCCGAAGATGTTTCATGCTTTCGATCATTGCATGATTGCAATTTCACGACAGAGGGAGGGAAGGGGAAGCTCACGTGATTATTCTCTCTAAATTAGCATTCTCCCAAACCTTCGGGTTCCAATTACTTCTATGGTTACGAAAAGTTAAACATACAACTCAAGCTACAGACTAATTACGTTGCAAACGAAAAGGAAGTCGGTAGCCAGTACAAAATAGAGGTTTGAACTTCGAACTTTGATGAATAGATCTGCAACACCATCTATGTATCATCTAAACTATGTTTCTGGATCATCGGCCTTTCTTCCTCGGGGATACTAACTTTACTTCCTTCACATATTCGTCTTCAAAAATTACTCTTCACCTTCATTGTCGAACCCAATACTAACTTCGAAGGTCCTTTACTTTCTGACTCTGCAAGCTTTCTGCTTTTCTCTTCTTTGTTTCACCCACAAGCCTTTTAGTATAAGCAATGTATCCATCCACATCAAATTTCCTTTTGCAGCCTGCAAAATTCATGTACCGTATTTTCCCAAAAACTGGACGTTCTTTCCAACCCTGAAATGCCAGCAAGTAGTTAAGGATCATGTAAGATAAAGACTCATTGCCAATATTCAATCCAGTCTTAATTTCTATTTAAGGTCCCTACCCGTTTATAGAAAGGTAGGGCTGCCTCAGATCTAAATTTCATTCAGATTTCAATGGAAATAGGTGGCACTCATTTTCCTAAGAATCAGAAGTATCTCTGTCATGGCTACAAAGAAAATGGTCAACCCATACCTGGTCATGAACGCCACATATTGACCACATGCAACCGACATATCCATTTGGATCCCTGCCATCTATTTCATACTGCACACGAAAGTTATGAATAAAGAAAACTCGGTAAAACATTTGGTAAAAGCCTCCATTGAAGCACAACAAATCTGTAGTCAACATACCTTGTCATTTAGATATATCGATATTTCAAGCGCTTCTTCGGGTGATGTTGTCCACTCAAGAATCTTTTTGGCCCAATACATCCTGCAGTAGGTTTTTCAAACACATGTCGATAACATATTGAAAATGAAGAAGTTACTAGAAGTAATAGATATAAGATCCAAGAAAATACAAGCTGTGTTCATGCAAGATAATGATTCAACCACCAAAATGAAGCAAATCCCACCCCTGTACATATTCATCAAGTGTAATAAATTGCATGACAAAACCATCACTGGAAAACGGCACTAGCAACGAGGGAATCAAAATTAAGAAGTATAAATATCGATTGAGAAGGCTAAGGGATAAACATGTAACCACACTATTCCTCAGCCACAAGTAAGGGTGATTTACTAAAAATAACGGGGTACTGGCCTATCCTTTTAATAAAAAAACAAACTAAGGAAAAAAGAGTAATACGCCCCCATAAACACACAAAGCATGATGGAAGTAAACAAAGCAAGTAAAAGGTGACTCCCTACTTCAAAACATTATAACTCTTGTGACCTGAATGGATAGAACAATTTATTCAAGAAAAAAGATTCCTAGGATTACGTGATGCATCAACACATTGAAAAGTACAAAGAACACACGTCAATTATGGACCACATGAGCGAAGACTTTCTTCCAATTAGCATAGGCCAATTTAGATGCAAGTAACATGAATCTCCACCACAAGAAGAGAAGAGAAGAGAGGGGGGGGGGGGGGGTGTGGGGTTCCCAGAGGAAGTCACTTGCCGCATAAAACCATGCATCTTCCCATGGTAGACCATCTCCAACTGAGAAGCATTCCAAAGCTGGAAATTCAAGCCATAAAGATTGTTATAACAATCATACAACAGGCAACACATATAGATATAACTGAGACCAAAAACACTCAAAAGAATTTGTGAACCGAAAGGAGAGTTATTGATATTCATATATAAAAAAAAAAAACTCAGCTTACAGGATCAGCTGTTTGTGCCTTTTCCAATTGTTCCCTGCTGCAAATTCCATAATCATTTAGAAGTTTGAGAACTCTAGATATGGAATCCGCATAAAACAATTAAAGCATAGTTTGACTCACGTGTAAATATGTTCCCGCTTGTCAGAAGCATGGTCCATCAAGGTCTTACGTGCCCACTCCCATGCCCCTTTCAGTGAATCATAATGATGTTGGTAGAAACAGAAGTTATCAGCAAGTTCTCGGCGCACAATTAACTCCTCCAAGAATGTATCAACTGCCTTCAGAATAGCAGGTAGAAAATAGATCAAGCAATGCCATAAACCACTGAACAAAAAGCAATAAATAGACTATTTTAAAACGCATGCTCATTTTTCTTAATCCCAATTCCATCAAAATATATAAAAGCTAAAATCCATGAAGCTGAGATTTGACACAACAAACCTGAGGACAATCTTTCCTGATCCTGCGAGCCTCTAAAGCACATCGCTGTGCAGATATTTGCCCAAAATGCAAGTATGGAGAGAGACATGAAAGCCCTCTAGGTTTCAATGGATTATTCCTATCCGCTGAATAACCTTTCAACCTTCTCGTTAAGAACCCATTTTTACTTCCCACCAATACTTCCATTGCTGCCTTCTCCCCTGGTTCACACCACTCAATTTCGGGAACTTCTGCTCCTTTCCTAATATTACAGGACCATTATATCAACACTACAATCCCATAGAATCTCTCAAGTCAACTCATTCAAATAGAGCATCTAACCTCAAAATATTGGCAATGAGGCCATCCCAATCAGTCGACAAAGTTACACCGGTCCATTTTCTACTTGGAGGCTGCAAAGTAGGAAAATCAATGAGGTATTCTGGAAGCCTTTTATTTATCTTTCCCCTTATGGTCCTGGCGCTATACTCCAACTTCTCTGATGCCACCCAAGTAGGTACTACGTTGTGAGCATCAACTTCGTGAATGGTCACCAAATCATTCACCCTCTGGCAAATTTCCTCTTTACACCTCTGAATTTCACGTAAAGGTGAGAAGTCTGTGACTAAAAGGGAAGCCCCGCATTCTCTTAAAAAATCTGGTATAGTCTTTTCAGCTTCTCCCTAAAGATATTCACCCACAAGATATAAGATTTGCAAAATATTGCATCATTTAGCTTCAAAGATTATGCACAAAACCACAATATTCTCAAACTTTAAATAGTTCCAAAACTCAAGCAATCCATTCAAGTGAACCTAAACAACTATATTTGCGTAGGTCAGTAAGTTCTCCATAATTTTAACAAAGCCCCCCCAAAAAATGAAGCACATATTTGCTCCTTAAAAATTCACCCAACTCTCAAGTTCATTGCTTGAAGATTTTGATGTCAAATTTGTCCCTATATTTTTCAAGAAATTCCGTTTTGATTTATTTTAAGGCATTGTACCGTCATAGAGTGATAAAATTAGATGAGGCATCAGTTTTTTTTATTACATATAACACTTCAACAACAAATAAGTCTAGTAAGACACCAGTACTTTTTTTCCCTATAATTTCATTAATGCTTGTTGCTGGCTAGTTAAAACAAAGCTTTTTCCAAGATACAGGATAAACTTGGCAGTTGGCACTCTAAATTTTTAAGGGGATAAAGTGAAATTTGGATGATTTTCAGATGCTGAATATATACCTCAATAGTAAGATAAACCTATTGTTCCCTATCTGCTAAAAAACGATGGTTTTCCCCAGAAATAGTTGCTGCAAAATTATATGACCACGATATTTCGATTGTTTTCAAAACTGCCCCTATCGTATCAGTGCAAGTATTAAATCATGTTGTCAAACAGCATTAGGTTTTTCTTTAAAATCTTTAATTTCATTCCTAGTTCTTGCTTCTCGGAACCAAAACAAAAGGTGAACATAAAAAACCATATGGGCATTTCAAATGTACACTTCAACTTACCTGAAACAAGAGGAATGGGATTTGAAGGGTCTCTTCGAGATCACCCTGCAGTTGTTTCAAACCCCTCAACATAAACCCTATCTGACGAGCTTTCGCCCCTAGAAACTGATCAAACAGATTGAACGCCACAGCTACGGGTGCATTGGCCTTGTTACCTTGATCGATGGCGTGGATCAACGCCCAGTTGTCTCTGATCCTTTGGTCCCTGAACATCCAATACACAACAGGACCCACCTCCCCGTCCAATGCTCGCGATCGTTCCTTCAAAACCCTGATCCGGCCCGATGGTACGCACGTCGAGTTGCTGGGGGTAGAAGATAAGGAGGCCATAGCTGAGAAGGCGTGGAAGAGGCTAACGTTCGCAGAGGGTTTAGCGAAATGTAGGAGGTGGTGGGGGTGGAGGATGACGCGACCCACGATGCGGAGGTTAAGAGAACGACAAAGAGAGAGAGTGGGGGGGGCGTCGCGTAAGACTGCAATTTTTTGGAGGGTAACGAAGAAGAAAGACACAGACAGACAGTCTAGAGGAGGGAAGCGGAACAGTTAAACTTGTGGTTTTGAAAGGGTGGACGTGGCGGACACTCAACTAAGAAACGTGGCATATGGTCGTTAAAGCAGTTTATTGGGCCCAAGTCTGTCCAAACGCTTGGCGGGCCAGTGTTGGCCCTAGAATTCAAGTATTGGGCTTGAACTTCCTACAAAGCCCATACAATGTTTTGTCTTTTATCAGGAGGCCTTTATACGATGGGTAATCACATTAGAAGAAATGAAATTCTTACAAACTTGACACCAGTTGGCAGTTGGATGCGTCAAATCCTGAATTATACAGGCAGGTGGCCGGGGAAGAAACTAATCTCACTCAAAACTCCAATGAATATGTTTTCTTCATGCATACTGCATTGCCAGTTCAGGGCGGCAGGAGTAAGTTCGATAGCATTTAACTTCTTCCACATGCATTAATAGAGATTAATGGCGAGCATGATGAACTAGATAAGGGAAGCTGTAATTCCCAACTTCCACGGCCTAGCTATTTAGTCAACAAAGAGAAAAGTGACGTACGTACGTACGTACGTTAATCTAGTTCTGCTAGCTGCTGGCTGTACGTGCACATGAGTTGTTCCTATCTTCTCTTCCACGGCAAGAGATCATGATCGGGAACTTCTTTAATTCAAAGTGACAAATTGATTTGAGCATGCATGCATGCATGCAGGACTGACTTTCACCCAGCTCGTAATAGACATTAATTTTCACCTTATAGAAGTTCCCAATTAAGTCAGTACTAAAAAGAAAAATGCAATAAACAAATGTGTAGCCAACTTTAATTTCTTTCAATAATTTCTGGGTTAGATCGATGATCAGTGCTAGTAATGGGAGTAGTTGTAGTTTCACATAGAATATCATTTATTCAGGGTTTTTTTTTTTTTATTATTATTATTACATGGTATTCATATTGCTTGCTTGTACCTTAATTAATCTTTTTCAGCTTAATTTATATATAAATTCCATTGGTTCCAGCTTTAATTAATTTCTTTAAAAATATTTAATTATATATATTAATTATAAGGTGAATATTGCCTTCAAAATGGTCATGTAATCCCACCATTTCTTTTGTGTTAAGCAATCCAATAGACTGGGAATACATTCACCTACCAAATCCTATATTAAGATTCTCTATACTTAATAATAATAATAAAGGGTAGTACTTGCTGCTGTTTTTGAGCAACTGGCTTATATGACTTCTTGAGGACTATTAATTAGAATTTAAAAAGAAAAAGACTGATTTTTGAACTGACCCGGCCATGCATATGAACTCACAACGAACCCTACAGTCCTGCATGTACAGTAGTATAAGTATTAATTTATGGCACTATATATTCTTATTATCGTAATTTTGAATAATCATGGACCGTTGTTTTTGAACCAATCAACTAGAGATGGATATATCGCTGCCTCCTAAGAAATGCAATAGTATAATGCAATTATGGGCCGCAAGAACATGATTAAGAAAGTTAATTAATTACTAAAATAATAAGTGATTACATGAAAAAAGTGGGAAGAATGGTTACAATGATTTCGTTCGTTGTTTGTGAAAGCTATGTTTCAACTGAGACATAATTAATTAATTAGAAATAAATAAATAATAATTAGTTCTAATTATATACTATTTTCATGCAAATTAATTAATTAAAAAAAAAAGAAATGAGATCATCCCAGCTCCCACCCACGTATATAATGTGCTTTGCCTAGCCTGCCATGAGTATTGTCGCGTGAGATCCCAGCTGCTCCCATGAATGATGCCTACACGTGGCAGATGCAGCAAGACGCACGTGGTCAATCGGTACGTCCATGTTCTGCACGTGCCAATACTTATTAATTAGCTAGCTAGCTAGCTAGGCTGTTGTCAATGTTTTGATTAGTTGGGGATGAGAACATCCAATAATTGCATTTGGGATTGGGTAAATTAGGTTGCTTAACATGGAGGATTTGGTGCATTAAACACCATCATGAGTCTCTATCTTTAACGTACTCCACACATTAATTGGGGGTTGCAACAAAATTTACAAATTCCTATATTTAAAATTAATCCCCGTACTTGTTAATTAGAAACCAAAGTACCAATCCATATGTTCATACGATGAAATTAAATAAAAATAATTTATAAATATGATAGTTATAATTGTGGTTGTAGAAGTATCGCGTAATCGCTTGAAAGAAAATAAAAAAATTTGAGACCTACAAAAAAAAATTAATTAAGTTTTCAATAATGGATCAACTATTTTTGATCAAAGCAACTACACAATATTTACACATTTTACGACTGTACGTAATATTATTCAAATGATAGTACATAACTTGGATAAATAATACAATTCATGTTGAATTTTTTTCATTAATATTGAACTACTCTTGTCTTTTTTTTCTCAAGTTATTAATGCATGTAGTCATTGTCAATGTACTAAAGTCATAGCTATAAATTATAACATCATACACCTAACCTAACGCGTCGTTTAATTCACCCTAACCTAACACATCGTTTAATTCACCATAGTTTGTCGGACTATTTGTGAGAAGATTTTGTACTTAGCCAGTTAGTTTTGTCTAAAAATAAGATCTTAACTGTCAAATTCATGATTAAGAATATACAGACATTATATATAAAAGGTATACTAACTTATACTCTTATCATAAAAACATAATTGGACAGAATCTTGGGTGTTTATGGGGCCAACACATATATACAAACTTATAACACCCATAAGCCCAATAGCCTATGGTAGCCCAAGCGTAAGGCATTAACAAGATAACACCGCCGTCAGGTAAGGAATAGATCACTCTAATTAACAAGGAAAACTGTTGAAGATACACTCTGGAGGAATGACTATCTTCACTCATGAGAGATGGTTATCTTTTTTTTTTTTCAATACCTTTATAAATAGCATACAAGAGGTAACAAATGATCAACTAAATTTATTTCATTTTCTACACACTTACCCTCATATTATTCTGATTTTAGCATCGAAGTGTTCTTAGGACAACTAGTGTCGCCCCTTTATTCATTTCAGGTCATCTGTGTAGTTGATGTTGTCTTTAACAACTATCTTTTAATATATAGGATGAAAATATCGTATATTCATACTTTGAGACTAATTAATAATTATTGTATATCTATTAAGAGTTTTCATCACCAATATTTTCTAATTTTTGAATGAAATCAGAAGTTTATACAAAAAATATTTTCTAGTTTTAACATACAAATAGAAATAATGGCAAAAAATGACATTAATAACTTTTCCTAAAAAAATCCAAGAATGTTATATATATATATATATATATATATATATATATATAATAGATAATGTTAGATACCATACTAAAATATATAAATATCACATAAATTTTAAAAAAAAAATTATTAAAATGATAAATTTTTTTCAAATAAATCTCAAATATATCTAAACAAAATACATGATAATTGCATATTCCAATTACGTTGATGGGGACTAAAAAAAAAAAAAAAAGACAATTACGTTGGATGGTAAGTCTGAAAAGAATGAAGAATGAAGATAATGAAAGTGACATCACTATCCAAGAAAGTTATGCGTCATGGTGTACGGACATTGACACTAGATATGAAGACTGGTCACTCTTCTTTCTCTGGTCGTCAAAGGGATGTTGGCAGCTCTTTCTGTTGCACGTGACCTCCTGTGTTTCACATGGAACTCAAACTTACCCTTTACGAAACGACATCCTTGTCTGGAGAATCAATATATCAACTTGCCATCCGGATTCGGATTCCGTACTCCGTCCACGTTCCTGTTAAATTCTGAGAGTCACATTTCTGATCCTTCTGTTTACACAATTTATATAATGCAAAAAAATAATTTATAAATTATTTTGTATTTCGAGTAAAAGATTTGCTAATAAATTCATTTGGAAGTTAGAATCCAGGCAGCGGGACGAGAGGTGGGGAGCAAAGTAGGTCACACGAAATCCGACGTGGAGGGTGTGACTCTGGTTAACGTTTGCAGAATCAGAACAAATGTCAAGATAAGTCCAGCGGTCGGTCAAAATTGCGTTGGACGTCCGTGATAAACGCCTGTAGGTCCCGGCGGCAGGCGTGGGGTCCTCAAATGGAATAATAGCCACCAATATGTGGGGGCCAGGCTACTTAGTATGTCATATGTGTGTATACACTTATATAGGTTGTGATTCCCATACAATAATTTCTTTGGTGGTGGGATCCACGTACGTACGGAGTGCACATAAAGTCCATGATTTTGACACGTGGCCACGTACTGAACCCAATTATACTCGCAAGAGGAAGGCTATCATGAGGGCTTGCTCCCTCGAGTAGTACACATCTAATCCAATACACACTCTTGATCTTCAAGTTACATACAGGACTTAACAAATTCCCTCTTAAAGTGTATATGATCTGTTGCTTTTGTGTCCTTGTTTGTTGGCAAAAATTGCATGTAAAATTACTATTGAATTCACCAGAATGATTGATTCCTACAACTAAACTGCATGCATCAGACAGAGAGTAATGGAAGAATAAATAATAGCTTAGATTCTCTCTTATCTGTTTTCTAAGGAATTTCAACTCTTTTTCAAACATTAATAATCTAGCTACTTCTTTGGAAAACAGAGAGCCCAGATTTTTCTGATCCTCTCCTCTATCTCCACTGAACATAACAGGAATATTCAAAACTGGAGATGGGTGGTGAGAAAAAAAAAATGATGGAGCATGAGGCTGCATAGATCATCGTCATCATCATCAGTACTAATGGACTATATGAAGATATAATTAATTGGATAAATGATGCCAATATTGCCTCAGCTGATCTCTCTCTTTACATGCATATATATATATATATGTATGTATACATTAGCTAGCTAGTGTGACTCTTTTGAATGGGGTCCACAGACAGAATTTAAGTAATGAAAAATAAGGACATGTAAACAAAACCAAGTTGGAGGGGGAGGGCGGGTTGGTGAAAAATACATAAAGAGATACGACTTTTTTGGCACCAATATTTCTAAGAATAATGTGCCAGTTTACTCAAAGGACTTGGCAGAAATTAGTGTACCATGTGAAATAACAGTGAAAGCAACGTAGACCGTATCATTCTTTCCAAAAGGAAATTATTTTAATTCCTCATGTGCCTGATCGATCTATTTCTTTAATTGTGATTTGTCAATGAAAAAGCCACACGGCCCCAAAAAACTTGTGGTCCAAATGCTGCATGGCTATAAATTAAAGAATAATGTTCAACCATATCTATTTTTATTTTAATTATTTTGAATTAACGTATGCTCGATCAGTACTCTTTCTTTTCTTTTTTCTGGAATCCTGCCTGCAGTTTCTATGTTCTCTTATTTCGTGTGAAACCTCCTTGTCAGTCACGAACGACGTGTTAGCTAGAAAATGTCACATTATTAATGTTTGACTGAATGTCTTTATGTTTTTGTTTTTCATCAGAATGCAGAATCTATAAGAAGCTTTAATGGCAAATCCTGCTGCTGCTGCTGTCGCTTGCATGCATGGATGTAGTGATATGTGGATAAAAACTTCGTAATTTCGAGACAATTTCGGATTTGACTTTCCCATCGCTGCCTGGTATTAATTATTATCTTATATACGTTTTTTTTTTGTAAATTTTTTTTATTTTATTTTTAATTTGATTTCATTTCAATTGCTTTAGATCATTCCCACGATAGTCAACTCAGTGGTGATTACTAGCTAGCTAGACCATCAACTTAAGATTTAAATCACCTGAAACATTGACAAAGTGCAAGCTGCAGTAATCTTTTTCTGTATCTGCAGTAGTACTCTTCATCAGAGTTGAAAGAAATCTGAATTATATAATAATATGAACAGAATGGAGGGAAAAGAAAAAGAAAAAAGAAAAGTTGTATGATGAGGAGCATTGGAATGGAGAAGATTCTTGTATAAAGAGAGAGGTCGTCCTATACTAATCATGATATTTCCTTTCCCTTTAACACAAAAAAAAAAAAAAAGAGAGTGGAGTAGTGAAGCATACCATACTGATGAAAAGATCAACCTCTAGAGAGAGAGAGAGAGTACCCGGCCTTAGTTGGTGAGCAGTCAGCAATAGCATTAGTAAGTCTTGCCGACAAGAATTTCTGTCTTTCCACTAAATGAGTAATTAGATCAAGGTGCATGGTGAAATAATACCATACTCAATTCATTCTTCACAAAAAGGGGATAGATCCACTTAATATTTAAACCTTTTTTAACTATTTGTGCAGGTGTGTGGTTGATTTCTGAAATCAATCAAGAGGGAGATCAGATCGAGGGTGTGCATATTTCAAACTGCTTTAGAGACTTTGTATGATGTGATCTGCAAATAAATGATCATATATATATATATATATATGTATGATGTATGGATAATGGATGCCGGTATCTATGGGAAATCTTTTCTCTCTTTTACTACGTAAGAAAAGATGCAAAGTAAACAGTGATCATGGCCTTCTGGATCAATAGGGCAACCCCTTTACCTGCAGTGAAAAATGCACGGTTGATGCCAAGCTATTGTACGTTGAATGATTAGTACCGGCCAATCCACAATTCAAGATCTATTTTTTTTCCCGTCTGCCCTTATTCCATTCAAAACAGGTTGCACACGTAGAATAAAGAACTTTATAGATTATAATGGATATTGCCGAAGAATATGTAGATGATGATCAATCATGTCGATATAGGGTTCAGACTTCAGAGTAGCTAGGGGGGCATTTAAAGATCGAAAACTGAATGAATACGTGAATTCATTTTTCTTTTTGATAAGATATATAGAAATCCGAGAAATTGGAAATAAGCAACTTTGAAATTTTGCTGTCTTGAGAAAGATTCACCAACAGATCATCGAACTACTTTATTTCACTTCCGTTTGGTGCCCAGTCACCTGCATAATTATTATGCTCCTCTGGCATAAAGAAAGTTGTATCTAGTAGCCATAGCCTGTGATGCCATGCAAATACATTAGGGTACAACATGGTAGCCAATAATGTTGCAGTACTTCCAATTAGCATAGCACGTACATCTTTTCTCTGGCCTGCAAATTAACATGATCGTAAATACGCGTTCCATTCTTCAGTACATAAACATCTCATTTAATGCCATTCAATGGACACTCGTTGGAAATAATGGCGCTATAATAGCTTTAGAAAATTGATTATTTTTTTAGACGACAAGCATATCCCGACAACATATTCTTGGATAATCAATGAACCTACCAACATGTAACTGCATGCGATTGCTTGCAAACATATCCTAAAAAATAATGATAATCCAGTACTGCATGCACTACCAGTTTCTGTTGAATATGGTTTTCAACGATCCCAAGGTTATTTGAAACCAGAAAAATCGATTCAAAGTTCGTTGTAGAATCAGTCTCAAGCATCTATCTCCTGTGTTGCTTGGAGCCGACAGGTCTTCTTTGCTCTGGGACCTCTCGAGACCTTTCTCGTAATCATGGGGGGCATCACCCAATTTTAGTCTGCACGAACTTCATGAGCTTTAGAATGTTTAAGAGAGAAGTAACCCAAAGCTGATTTGATTGGGTAAAAATAATATTAAAATCCCTGATTTCTCTCTGATAAACAAATCTTGGACAAAGACTTCCACTTGTTTCAATTGTGGGGCTTCACTCTCTCAAAGACACAAAAACCAGGATATATGTTTGAAGATGGAAACAGTAACAAAGTGCTCTTCCAGCTAGAAAGGTGTACTCTTAGGTCCTTCCGAGGTAGTTGACCCACATAACTATACCCGGCTGGAAGCAAACTCTCTCTGCAGGCCTTTAGAAGATGCCGCCTCATCACTGCCGAAATTTCTAGTCAAATACTTCTCGGATCCTTTTGGCGAACTGTTCCTCTTTCTAAAAATCATGGTCCAACCTATTCTACTAACAACCAACCATTTATGGTGGCCTCTCCAGGCCGTTAACGATATCTTTGTCGAATGCTTCTGCCATCAAAAAGATAAACTCAGTATCATCATATGCACAGCTTCTTCAGTTCGACTGGCAATAATTTATTATTATTATTATTATTATTATTTTTGGCAACAGAAAAAGTTGAAATTCTCTAAAAGAGAGGAACTTATGCCCCTTTAATAGAGATTGAAGGGAAAATAACTAATGTGTGCATGGATTTTTTTTTTTTTTTTTGAGAAGTGGATTGTCAACGGGCAGACATTTTCAACAAGATAATGAGTTAAACCTACTTTAAAATAGAGGTGAAATAAATAAGTAAAGGTTCAAGCAAAAAAGTACCTAAGCTTCTTGAGGGAACTCATGGATTAGCTAAGAGACCGACCATAAGAGGCTTGCAAAAAGAACAATTGGATCTTCCAAGCAAAAACCCTCTCGATCATTCTCCTATATTAACAAAAGAGCACTAATGAAAAGTGTTGTTATACAGAGGATTAATCGTGCCATTCCAACCAAGGAACTACTAGGAATCCACACAGCTCATGTTGAATCTGAAAACATGGGGCCAATAGTTCGGCTACTTCGGTTTCAAAAGTTCAATTGAACTTTGGTAAAAAATGTGCACATTCGCACAAGCTTTCTCCAACTAATCTGATTGCCTCTTAAGATAAATTACTTTATTGATCAAGAAAAAGAGAAGATTAGTAATATAAGAAGTGAATGCAGAATAAAGCAGCACCTTCTTAGGCATTGAGAAGGAAATGACCGAGGTTAGTTTGGAGTAACCAATGTCCTCTTGATATAACCAACTAGAGCCTGTAAATGTATCTGTTGAAGTCCTAAAGTTAAAATGTTACAAAGGAATCAGAAATTTATCACATCATCTCTAATATATAATTGCTGAAAATAAAAGTCATCACCTCTCTATTGTTCACAAATATTTCCATCCATTATTTAGTCCACTAAATTCTCACAGCAAAGGTTAGGACGGAAATTCAATCGTAATAGTTAAGGAGAAATATAAAATACTTTCCCCTTCATAAATATTATTTATTTTGTATTACTTGAGGAACAAAAATTTTACAACATTCTTCCTGTTGGGTAACTTTGTTCGTGCAGCATTTTCTATCTTTACAAACAAGAAGATTTCCTTTTCTGCAAACCCGAAAACTCCAATATTTAGGGTGAAGGTGGACAGTTGCTCGATTCATGAGGCCGAGCAGGAGTACAAAATTCAATCCCCCATCATGACCTCTCTTTCCCACCCGACTCCCCAAAATCTCGTAAAGTAAAGAAATAACAAAATGGAAACGAAGAAAAACAAGAAGTTGTGGAAAGAATTCAATAAATCCTACAAATTTAATTTCTAAGCAAGTGAAAAGAAAATTGTTACACTGAGGAGGTATCGACAAGAACATCATTAAGCACATCATCCTCACCGTTGGCCAAGGTGAACAGCTCTGCATCCTTATCTTCATCACTTGAAAAATCTCGTCTCTCAAGTTTCGAATGAGCTGCAATGAATATCAACTTCTGAGCCCTGTCCATACCTGCCCTTGAGTGCCCATGAGCACACACCCATCTCAAGAAAGACCAATTGCATTTGAATCCACAAGAAGTTGCATGAAGAAAGATTAACCTAACTGCAACTTTCCCTAGCGACTTAAACTCAGTAAGATACGTTTCCCACACAAGCCTACTGCTCTGCGGGTTGGCAATTCTCATCTTTCCAGTAACGGGGTCCCTCTCCGTCATCTGTACAGCTCGTGCATAGACTGGATCGAGCCCTTCTGTTCTCCATTTCATAAGTTCCATTAGCACAATATGAGCTTCTTCCCTGGAAACAAGCCGGGTTATGAGCTTGTCCACGTCCTTTTCCTGCTCAGAATTCAAGCGTTTGAAAGGTGGAAGGTACTTTCCACTAGTGTCCCTAATCAAATAAAGAGGGTCGAGTATATAAGCAGCAGCCCAAGCTGGGTGATAATTCTTCTTGAAACGCCTTTCAATCACCTTCTCTACCGGTCCCTCAGCGATGTGGAACTTGGAACACCAATCCCTCACTTTTTCTCTAAGCTTATCCCAAAGTGGGAGGCATTGCCCAACTAATGGCCTTTCCGTCTCAATATCTTGAGCCATGTCCTTGATCAATTTAATCAACGAGTGCACTGCCTCCAAATCATTCCAAAACCCCACATCCTGAATCATCTCTGCAACTTCTCTAGCAACTGGGTCCTCCATTGCTAGCATCTTGTACGATTCATCCAGCAAAACCAACGGTAGTGCTCGAGCTGAATTCAGTATATCCTCCACCAATGTATATACAGGCCCAAAGTTTACACTCTCACACTCGCGCAACGGTAGTCTTAGCAACCCTGAGTGTCCATACTCCTGCAACTGATATTTATGAAAGCTATTCCGAATGTGAGAACTGTAATTGACAAAATTAGCGAGCTTGAAACAACTCTCAGCGACCGTCTTGAACAATGGAAGCTCCCTGCTGAAGTCCTTAATCAAACTATTGAAGCCCTGAAACTGACAAGAAAGATTAACCATCCAATGATTCTGAGTCTCCAAATTCCTCAGTGCCTTGGCCTTAAACTTGTCTGCAACTATTCCTACACACTGCTGCACAGCATTCCCACAAATGCCCTTGATTGTCTCCCACAAAACCTCCTCTGCGTACTTGGAAGGCACAGAGCCACTGACAAACACTGCTTTACGATACAAACTAGTCCCATTTGGGAGATTCACGGTTAAGTTCACCAAACTTTCTTCCCCCGAAACGCCATAATTCTTAAATTTCCACCCATCAGAGGCAATCTGAAAGAACATAGCGTCTCTAATCCTTGCTTCAGACTCGGCCTTGGCTTCTTCATACTTAGCGTCCAATCTAGCGCCGGTGAAATCTCTACGGGAGACCGCCGGCAACCCAACTTGATTAAGGAAAGCTCGGAACTTGGGATGCTCCAAGGTCGAAAAAGAGACCGACCCACAAGACTCAAAGACCCAATCAGCGAGAAAATCAAGCGCGCAATCAATCTGGCTCTTACTGAGTGTCGGCCCAGGTGATGTTTTCGGACTCTTGAGCTTCTTCACACTGTCCTCCAACATAGCAAGGGCTCCCCAATCTTCTTTCCCACCAGAGAGCATCAAATGCGGCTGCTGTGGCAGCAAAGACCCCGCCGTCGCCGACACCGCCTGCGAGTACGCCAGCTCGAACCTCGACGGATCCACTATCGCCAGCGGTGGTACCTGGTACGAAGAACCCGAGCCGCCCCCACCACCACCAGCTGAAGCAGAAGACGAGCTACGCTTACGATTGTTGGGTTGCAGAGAAGGAGCCGGGGAAGCAAGGGAAGCAGAAGAAGGCGAGATAGAGGAAATGGGTTTGGCCACGGAGTTGAAATTGGGGCAGGTCCCGCGCTTGAGGTGCTCTGAGGCGGTGCGGGACGGGTTAGAGGCCGAGAAAACAGCGTCACAGAGGGAGCACCTGAGCTTGACCGCTTTGGGAAGGCCCGTGTCACTGTTATGAACCAGCATGGGCTCCAGGTGCGCCCAGTACCACGCTCCTTTCCCCTTTATGGCCTTGGTACGAACCATCACTAACCCTTCGTACCTCTTTTGTACGGCCTTCGCCGTCAGCTCGTCTGTTGAGACTAAGGAGGGGGCGGCCGCGGTTGAGTCCACTGGCGGTGATGCCGAAGTGTTCGTAGCCGCCATTGCGAGGACCCAAATGAAAAGGAAGGCAAAAGCTGTGGTCTTGTTTGGGGATTCCGAACTTTCAAAGGTTCTTTTTTTAATCCAGTAGTAGAGTCGTCGTTGTCGTCATTCTTGCGGAGTCGGATAGAGATGCTGAAGTTGAAGCTTTTTGGTAGCATTTAACCAGGGAAAGGAGTCTGGAGTGGCCGGAGTTTGAGTTTCCGGCGAAGTGCCATGCCGGAGCCCAGCGATCTGTGGGGATTTTTCGAGAGAAAAGCTAATGGTTTTTGTTTCACTGATGGGGTCACTTCAGCTATGTTAGAGAGGGAGAGAGAGTATGCAATGAGGAAAGGAAAAGGAAAGAGGGAGAGAAGGCGACGCGCATACACGCTTCGCTTATATGCGCGTGGAAGTTATGATGGAACCAAGTTGATGGGAGCCGGTACCAAGGGAAGGTAAAAACCACAGTCCCAAGTATGCGAACACAACCTGAAGACTGAGGATTGGTCGTTACTTCCAACTGCCAAGTGATTGGGGAGTGACGGCCACGCGCACTTGAGAAGGTACGAGTTTTGGCAATTCTCCGCTGCCCTTTTTCTGTTTTATTTAATTTTTTTCAATTTTGTTTTTCGTTAGGGTCTTCAGTCTTGTTGTGGGTCTTTGTAGGGAAGACTCTTTTTCGTCCGTTTCTTTCTTCCCCTTTTTCCTTTTTTTATTTTTTTTTTTATTTTTATTTTTATTTTTATGATTAATATATAAACCTTATATTGAACTATAAAATTATAACATGTTTATGAATACATTTCTTCCATTGTTATACATTGTAGTATATAATGAAACTACTAAGTCCTATTTAATAATATATATATTATAATTAATCACTTAAGTACTTAATTAACTAACATATAATTATGAATAATATTCAATATATAGATATAAATGACTAGGCATAAGTAATTAGGTTACATATTATATATTTAATTATAAAGGTAACTATATATGCTTGTGTTATTAAATTTAATATGTATGGAAGCATATATATATATATATTAGGTCACTATTATTCATAGACGATTTCATTACTATTTACATACCATCTAAGATATTATTAATATCTAAACGAAAAAGCTTAAATATATATTTTTTTCTCAAGATATTTGGTCACTGTTTTTTATTTAATATTATATAGTTCTATTTCCTGTTCTATGTTACGACAATCAAGTCTTGTCCCTAAACATTGACAAATTACAATATCAATGAATTGGCAAACATGTTAATCTTTAGCCAAATTACCTAACCCCTTTTTTTCCAGTTTCTAAAATAGCTGTGCCACTAAGATTTTTGTCCTTCTTTTTTTTTACCCTATACTTTTAGCTTAATTACTTAAGATCATTATATACCTTTTATAAGTTATAAAAATGGTTTATTAATAGTCAATGCTGAATACAATAAACCCCAACTGTCATCCACCACCCGTTTTACCACAAGAATTTAGAATTTTGAAAACAGATTTGACATCTTTGGCCCTAATGGGGTTATCGACAAACATTAATAAACATAATAAAAAGAAATGAGAGTGACACTAAGTTCGAATTAGGACGTTGTTGTTGTGTCATGTGTGACCTGGTGCCTATAAAAGTTATATAAGTGTCTCATCACCCAAAAAAGGATCATTATAAATTAGAAACGTAGCAATTTCATGATCAATTAGCTTCTTTTATTTATATAGAAATAAACAACAACAACAACAACAATAATAATAATAATAATAATTAGCACCCAATGCTTAGGTTGTCCCCCTTTTTTCCGTCTCTAATTACCTAATCAGATTAGGCTAATATATATATATCATTGCCTTGTTTTTCTCTCTTAAGAGGTGGTTTTATTTTTAAGTAGTGTTACGTATACTTACAGTTTTATATAATTTATTAGTTTTATTTCATGATTTTCAGCCTATCAATAACTGACATGTAGAGAAATAAATTTTTTATAAATTTTTCTTGAGTACATTTAACATTCTCCTTGACAACAAAGATCACGATCCGTGCAATACCGTATAATATATATGTAATATTCTTTCTCACATATATTGGTTAGTTTTGGATCTCCATATATATGAGTATACCGTAAGATTAATATATATTACTTTGATCATAATTTTGAGTTATGTCCAACAAATTGACTTATTGAATCAGTTAATATGAATGACACAAATTAATCAACCCGTGAAGTTGAAACTTGAAAGATTTCATAGAATTGGTCAAATTATGATTGAGTAATCTAACCGCAAACCCATGAGTACTTATTTCAACTTGTTTTGATGATCTATTTAATATAAATGGTATGTTAAATGATTGAATTAATATAATGATCCAAATGATAAATTCGATTAGTACTTTAATAATTATGTATAATTAATTCATTTGATCATCCGAATTCGACAATATATATCATATCTTAATTATCCTATAATTTTGTTTTGAGCTCATATTATAAGATTGCGAATCGAACCAAATTAACATTACCAGCATTATTATAGCAATCGCCTCACGAAGAAGAGCATCTTGTTGCAATTGGGGCTTTCTTCTTGGGTTGAAAAGGTCATGATCTTAGGCACAATTAAAATTAATTAGTCACAATTTTGCCATGACCTATCTAATTTTTATTAAGATTTTATTTATATGAGCAATGAGTATACAAACCCCCCGCAATATTTTCTTTAAAAAAGATCGAGTACTTGAGCTGCCTATAAAAAAAATAATAATAAGATTTTTGTGAGGGTACCATACATGCATATTAATTTGCCTTTCTTCCAAAGAGATCAAATTCGTGGCGAACTTAAAATTAATGATGCTTCGGCGGTTTGGCCATATGGCTATTGCGGCAAGAGTACCGAACTCGCTGCTTTTAATAAGCTATTGCAGCGATTTCAAAAATAAAATCGTTGAAAAATGCCCGATTTCTTATTGTGCACGGTGGTGAAACTTGACATTTGATAACAAAGGATATATATATATATATTTCAATCTGCATGTGAATTTCAAAATGACAATTAAAAATTGCTAACAAATTTCCGATCGATCGAGAACGTCGTCCTGAAGGAGTCCGGCCATCTTAATGCAGAAGCTAACTGCATGCATGATCATTACGTATCACAATCAAAACGTAATATTCCTTTAGGGATCGGTTAATTGATGCAGTAGTACTTTTCTGTATCATGATGTGGTAATTAATTTGTGGGTAAAAAAAACATATAGATAGTAATTAATAATTTAATAGTTAAAATATGATCATTTGGTAATTTGTGGGTAAAAATAGGTTAGTATTGTCTACATATAAAAAGAACACCTAACATCCATTTTATATATAAAAGCCACATTATAAAAGCCCACAAGAAATGTCTGATTTCTACTCAATTTGAGAAACGCCGTACTAATATTGTAAAACTAATATATGTGCTATAAAGTCAAAAAAATCATGATGATCATGATCATGATCTGCGTCGCTCAAGAGGGTTATTGAGAGATCGATCGAGACAGGTGTTTGAATTGATCTCCTTAATTTTAATTAATTAATATATAAGAGTAGCTAGTACCCCTCTTTCAAACAAAATACTCATAAATCTAATTAATAAATAAATAAAAATATAGCTAGTACTTTTACCTTGCATGTCACCAAATCTTATTACTTTATCTATTGAGTATTGCACATATATCGTGACGAAAATTAAATAATAATAACATGATCACAACTCACAACCGCGTCTAGGATATTGACCTAGATCAATAACGTCTATATACGTACGTACCAAGGTAATTAAAATTATTTAATTATCTATGTCTTAATTTTCCACCTTTGAGCCAATTGTTTTAAAGTTTAGTAGGATTGTGTCCATTTAGTCAGAACTTGGCCTGCCGATCCATTTTTCAAAATAATTAAAATAAAATAAAATTGGGATCACCTAATTATATCATCAGTACCTATATATCCCAAACTCGATCAATAGTTTCGTAGGAAATAGTCCTTTTGATCATTAAATTTTGGTCACAAAAGCCAGCTCGCTTCTCTTGTAGTGCATGCAATTAATCCATGATTACTCATTATTCTAATTTCCATTCAATTCATTTCAAAAGAAAAAAAAAATTCCATTCAATTAAAACTAATTAACGAATTAATAGGGTTAATATTCTGATCGATCACCTTTCATTCTTCTGGTACACATCCATCTTAACATTAAGCGATGCAAGAAAGTGATCTTATAGAGTGGGATGCATCATGCATGCGTGGAGACAGAGTACTCCGAAGGAACGACAACAGACGTACATAGTTGTATTTATGAAAGTTTGAATAATGAAACACAACATGAACGAATGTAGCATCCAATAATTAGTATATTGACATCTTTTACTGATCTAATTTCTTTGTTTTAAGCTTTGATTTGGTTTTGGAATTGGCTAGGTTTTTTAAAAAATATATATATATATAAAAAAATCATCGGCCATGACACAGATAGTTGCGCAACATATAAAATATATATATATATATATATGTATATATACCAGCAGTACTGTACCATATTACTGCATGATGTTTATGGCTAGCTACCTGAGTCAGGCTGTTTTCTTTTTAAAGTCTAACCAGCTGATTGCAGAATCCGTAATGGCAATAACATAGTTGTCTACAAAGTCAGCTCTTTGTCCCTCCAATTTCTCTCTGTTAACTGGGGCAGACTGTCCTTCGCTAGGACATGCATGAACAGATGATCGTCGTCTCCTTTCACCTCTGTGGGCCTCAGGTAATATAATGCTTTTGATCTTTCAATCCCGAAGATAAAGGAATATGTCCGAGATACTTTACTCTATCTGGTAGGCCTTGAATATATTTAGCTTGATCCATATATTTTTCCTTTTTCCTGTTTAAAGTCGTACTAAATTCGTTTTCTCATACCAGACAAGTGCACTGATGCCCTACCAAATTCTCTTTTCTTATTCAAAGCAACGTCAAAAATTAACTTGTTATTTTGTACGAACCAACCCAAATGAAGAACACTATACGAGATCAAACTGATCTCGTTCGTTGGCTTGGCTATGGTATGTACTCGTACGTACTCCTTATCATCACGAGCACTGCTAGCTGTATAATTGCAGCTTGAATTTAATGGTGTTGGATTTCACATTGTGTTTCAAACCTTGTAGGATCCAACCCATGTTAAAACTAATTAAAATATTTCTAGATTATTCTAATTTTAATTAACTACATCGATCATTTATCCGTTGCCCTGATCTCTGCGTGCGTGGGTGCTGGGAATTAAGTACTACGTACTCTTCCATTCATTTTGTTCATGAGAGCTTTTAGAGTGACATTAATCATTTTGCAATATTACAAGAAGTTCTTCCACGTTAGACATTACAAAAAAAACTCATTTGGCCTGGTAAATAAGAATTTCTAAATAAAATTAGGTTAGAAGACATGCAGTAGTACTACAAAAACTCGCAAATTCGCATGATATCGATGCATTATGCATGATCATGAGTACTACTTCGCATGAGCTTTGGCACAAGATATATATCGATGCTGGCACAACTCGATCTCACGCGATGGCTCTGCAAGGTGAATCGAAGCTCACACGAGTCATGTGTGGGGACATATATGCGCTCAACCAAATGTGCAATAATTCGTTTTTTAATTGCATTAGACCTCCTTTTTGCCTAGACAATTGTACGTATACCCTACCTATACAAACATATATCATTACCTACTGTTTCCAATCTTATGAGTATTATTTTTAAAATTATTATAATTTGCTTAGAGAAGAAGAAAACCTTTGTGATATTTAATTTGCCCTTCCAATCCTAAACTATTTTTGTCTATCTTGCATGTTGGCCTGGAGTTCCAATTTGGCAAATAAGAAGAGATCATAACGGAGTTCGATCTAAATTAAGCTACGTACTTAAGTAATGTTAGAGCATTAGTAGTGGGTTCAACAAAATTAAAATTTGACCAATATTTGACTAGGAAGCATAAAAATGGATTGTAGTTAACTCAACAAAACTACATAATTTTAGCTTTCATCAATTTCACTAACAAAATTTGTTGAGCCACAGTTGCAGCCAAATATTATTTTGGCATAAAAAATTCTCTCTCCCTCTTGCTTTTCAATTCTTACCTACTATACTTCATAGTTTCTCTTTCTTAAACATATTTAATTGGTTGTGTAAAAATTTTATCGGTTGGAATAATATGAACGTGTGTAATTTTTTAATAACAAATAAATATTTAAATTATAATTAGAATTAAAATAAATGAAAATGTCAAAATCAATATTTTAATAGAATAATGATAGATTTGTTGAGTCTGTTATTTGGTGGTGTTGAAAAAGGACTAGAAAAATTTGTAAAAATAAATTTTCTAATCAAATTTTGGCTAAACTTTGTTAAGTCAGCTACTAGTACTCTTATAAGCTAGGTGGTTTAAATTCGATAAAGCTTTTAATTTACAATCTCTAGATCATTGAGTGAACATTCAAACTGTTTTTTTCTCTTGAAAAATTCTTTAAACAAAATATCCTCATATCATGATTTATTTATTACGTCATGTTTTTTATTTTATTGATTGTGGCTAGTACATTAATTGGTGAAATTCGCCTCTTAAAAGTCTTTGAATAATTGGTATAATAAAAACACTTATTCACTTTCTCTCTCTGTCATTATATCTGGGTCAAATTTGGAATTTTGAGAAAATAGAACCAATGATGCCACAAAAGAAATTAGGGCATAAAGTCTATGACATAATGAGAGAAAGCTAATTTGCAAATTTCCCAACTTTATAAAAGTGTAGAAAAGAGAAATGGGCCAAGGAGCTGCGACTGGAGGCCTACAAAGAGGCTGAAAGCTGAAACTTGTACTATTTGCAGTTACAAAACCAGTGGCTGCTTGATGGATCAAGCACATGAGTGNGGGGGGGGGGGGCCCTAATTGAAATTATGATAATGTCTTTGCGTTGTTCCACTTAGAGATCGCTTCGCTTACATTAGATCGAACCCAGAAATAAATAAATAAAATATCCCTTAGATTGCATGATCATCGTCACTTTAGATCATATTTATATGATGGATCATACAGTTAGTGCTCTTATGGGATAATCGCTTGATGGGCCTCTTTGAAGTTAATTGAGGCTATGATGGGAATGCAGCCATGCAGCATGATTTTCTAAATGGAGAGCCATCAATCAATATTAATGGTTTCCAATATTCATCATGATCTCTAGGTTGTGTTCATAGTTTTTTGCATTATCAACAAAGTGTGTGCCAAAAAAGAGACGAGTCGAAAACTCTTCCTAAAGTTGATGGGCCGGCCCATGGGGGAACTCAGGAGCTAGCATGTTCTAATTTAAGGGTGCCTTGAAAGACCCAAAAAGGATTTAGGATATTGACAACAACTAGCATTGACGGGCCTGGAGATAAATTTAGCAGGAGGCCGAGGGCCTCACCATTAAAAGGAATCGGTGTTATACATGACATGGATTTAGCCGAAACTCTTCTTCTATTTCAGATACAAGTTTTTTTTGGGTAAGTAAATGTAAAGCCTCTTGCTTCGCTTTGCTAATTGTTTTTGTTAATATATAATATAAATAATTACATCTCGACTTAAACTTTTAAGATAAATAGTAATTTTACTTGATAATATATTAATATGAGAGTAAAAATCCTAATTAAGTTTGAATCTTACTTTCACTTACTCTATTTAATTAAATATTCAACGTATTGAACCCACTCATGATTGATGAAGAGTTTAGCCCGATGAAGTGTTAAGATAGAATATAAATAATTAAATTTACTTATTTCTTTTAAGCTTTTGAAATAAATAGTAATTTCACAATTTTTCTAGTTCATCTATCTAATTTTTTCTAGTTTGGATTCAAAAATGAGATGAGATGATATGGTTTTAGATGAAAGATAAAAGTTAAATAAAATATTATTATTATTGTTTTGAGATTTTAAAAAAACTAAATTGTTTATTATATTTTATGTGAAAATTTAAAAAAAATTATAATGATAAAATGGGATAAGCAAATTAGATCCAATATCTAAGCCCCAAAAGAATACACCAGAAACTGGCAAAAAGGAAAGAATAACGCCCACCGTGGGGCTCGAACCCACGACCACAAGGTTAAGAGCCTTGCGCTCTACCAACTGAGCTAGACGGGCTGTTCGATGTCTGATTTATAATAAACTAAAACTAGTCGTAACGGTTTTGTGCATAGGCTGAAGAAGGTTTCGCTGATGGTAAAGCCTAAAAGGGCCCATATTGATATGGAGCCATCAAATGATTGCAAACCGAAGAGCACTTGGGCGGACTCCCACCACTCAAGTAGTCAAAAAGTATCAGAATGGAAGAATCTCTGTAGTAGAATATGACTCATCATTGTCCATAACACCACTTCAGATGATGTGAATCATTACAAAATTGCAAGCATTTTATTTTCTTTAGCCATTGAACATGGTATTAGACGCTTTTTTTTATTTCTTTCTTTTTTATTTTTATTTTTATTTTTATAAATGCGGGGCAACGCTTTACTAGACTTGGAAGAAACTGACGTTTGTCCTTCCCCGACTATAGACGATTTGAAAGATACATCTTGAACATGTACTTATGGGAATCAACCAAGCAATACTAAACAGGGATCTAATTGTTTATTATACATTGTCAAAAAGAAAAATTTATCTCTCAAATGGCAGGAGCAGCATATACGTACTTCATTCATACTTAGCTGTTGAAACCTGAAACAGAGATTGAAGAACAACATTTATCTGACATTGCAAAAATCACCATCCATGATCCTATCTCACGAAAATCTGTTATAAGCACAACATCAAAGAAAAAAAGTCCCCCCCTCCCCCCCTCTCCCGGCGGGTGGCGAACAAAGAAGCAGAAGAAGCTACACGCACAGAATTTTGAAGAGCCCCAAGTCAATTTCCTCCTTAGCCACTAAAGATTTCTACTTTGACTAGCATGGACTAAATTCTAATCACATATTTCAGAAAATTGTCATGGGTGAGAAGCATAACAAAGGGCATTGTTCCAGATGGGTTCTGCAGTACCATAGCTAGTCAGATTTAAGATCTTGGGTAGAAATATGGTATGAGCCTCCATTTTGTTCACCACCGGTTTTCAATTCCCCTTTCAACTGGATTACATAAAAAGCAAAGAAAATACAACATTAGAAGGAACAGGAAAAAAAAATCCAATTTACAACCACTTTAAAATAATAATTATTATAAAGTAAGGTGATTCAACCTAAGGTACATCCAATTAATCTGCATACTAGATATATCAGTATACTAAATCAATGAGAATAAAATGAAGGGGATACAAGTGTCAAGAAAATTACTCAGTTACTCAATATTGTTCTTATGCTCCAGATAATGAAATTAATTAAATAGTCAGAATAATTAAAGAAGCATTGACCTAGTACTACTGGTTTACCTTCTCAAAGAGCTTCTTCTGATACCGATAGCCCTGATGCAAATAATCAAAGAAGTCATTTCAGAAACATTTTTCACTTGCATTCACTGTGAAAACTATACATTAAAAACATAATAAAGAAATTGTAAATTACCTTGTCAGTTCCATAAATGTAATCACAGTAGGTGAACACTGAAGCAAAGTTGCTCTGGCTTTGCCCTCCAACATAATGATGGTAATCATGATACTCAGCACCACCGTAAAATGGGATGTATTTTGTGGGGCTCCAAGGAAAGTCATACCTGTATCGCAACACATAAATAACATCATCTGCTTTTTACAAGAATGGTAAAAGTTCAGTGAAGACAACAAGGATACACACTAGCTTGTTAAAATGAAACAATACAGCTTTACTGAAACTGATTATTAAAAAATCTAAATAATGTAAGAAGCCATTGGCTCAAAACATATAAATATTAGGCATGCCAGCCAAGCAACTACCTGAAATAACTTGCTAGTGTCACTAGGATATTTCTTCTCAGTCAAACCCACCTAGGACCTGCTGTAATACTCACAAGACCAAAAGTGGTCATCTGTTAATACCCCACCTAGAAAGCAGGGATCATCATAATCATTATATAGCCAGATCTGCCTTCCATGTGTCGGGGAGGCACAAGAGCCTTCTTAGGAATTAAACTTCCAAGCAATTAGAAAAGGCCCTTATTTCTATTTTACCTCTCAGCTCCAGAGGCATGTCCAAAGACCTAGATTCAAGGACAAGGAAAATGAGTTCTCGGTTATTTCCAGCAATTAGACCTTCATTTTTAATATTGCCTCTTGTTCTACTTGTCTCCTCATCCTCTTACTGAATTCTAGTACGCTGCTATGTACAATCGTGCATATCTAAATTACTAAGTTGCTTTTCATAATCATGACCAAAATTGTGGTGTGCAAAAACAAGACATAACATCCAAAGAGAATTGTAAAATATTGGATTAAACAGGCAGTCAAACTTCAAGTTAATTAATGAGCAAAGAGAGTTTTATAGTGTCACCTATAACCAAAAATGATTTTGAGAAAGTCCAACCAGCAATCAGTTAAAGTCTACATGGCCAGAAGCTTTTATAATAAAGTTCAAAAAGGAAATGATAATCATCAATGATGCAGACCTCAGATGGAACACAGGAGACACGATTTTTTTTAATAAACTGATGCAGAAGTTTTAGGTTGTCTTTTAGCCATTGTAACTAAGCCCTTCATGCAACCACATTCACACCCATCATCCTACAACTTTGCATCAACAAAAGGATATATATAAACAATCCAAAAGAAAAACAGAGTATGGACTACGGAGTTTCACTGATGTGGAAAGACATCATGTTCCCTGACTTTGCAACATATTCCTTGACTGAAATTTTTTTTGATAAGTTATTCCTTGACTGAAATTCACATAGATTCAACATATTTTCCTCACATTATAGTCTTTAAATAAATAATCATCATTTTTGCAAATTTTTTGTATAGAAATTAACAGTACCTCACAAATGAAAAACAGAACAACAACACAGCAAAGAAGAAAACAAAAGAAAAGACGAGTAGAAGGCATCTCGCTGATCCTAGTACCCACCACCAAAAAGGTAAAGGCACCATTGCAGATCATTGAAATCCATCGTACTTTTACATGGAAATTATATTAGTAAAGAGGAGAAAAAAATTCTAAAGTCGGCATCATTTTGTCGCAGTCCAATAAAGCAATAAAGAAGACAGTAAAAGAAGCATGTGCAGCATGCGTACCCGCTATGCGTCTCTATCGCCTCAATCTGCCGTAAAGCAATCCACAGCCAGAATGTAACCAGGTGACCAGGAACCATGGCCGGCCCGAGGAAAGATGGGATCCCGAGAATCAAAATCTCGGCCCAATGCGCATAAGGCGCCGCAAATCCATTTGGAGCTGTGTACTCATGATGAACTCTATGAATCTTCTCGTAACCCCATTTGTTATGCAGAAATCTGTGGATCCAGTAATTCGTGTAATCCTCCACCATGAAATACACTAATAACTGTGCAAAAATTTCCAATCCCGAAGGTAATGGCAACCCCGATCGAATCCCAATCATCTGTGAATGAACAGGAAATTGCTTAAAATTCAATATTGCAAAAATATATTCCAGGAAGAAAAGAAAAATCCCACAAGCAATGGAAAAGAGAATTTCCCCAAAATACAAAACCCCATTACTTAATTAAAAAACAGGACTAAAAACTAAACATGGAACAGAAAACTTAACAAAATTTCTTACTAATTCAAAAGCTTGAAAATCTCATTACACAGAATACAGATATGTCAAAACTCGCAATGAGTACTTCCACAAGTGCCAAAAGCTCGAATCAGAGAAATCACATAACAATAATCACAGAAACTGTATTGCATTGAAAACCCAGTAAATAATCATAAAGTTTAAAAATTAAGAAATGGAAGAAATCCAAAAGCCCATGATTCTCACCCTAAAATCAAATTCGAACATTAAAAGAATTCTTTAAACCCACGAAAGAAAGCATTGAGTAACAAAAACAACACGAGCCCAAGTTTCCTATAACCTTTAGAAAATAAAATTCAACCCAAATCTCATTACAAAAATCCTCCACAGGAAGAAAGTACACACACAAACATAATACCCGTATAGAAGGGTAGGAAACGAGCTGCAGAGGACCGACAACGAGAAAGAACATGCGCATGACGTCCTTGTAGCAGCGAAACACTTCGGCGGAAGACAACCTGGCCTTGGGCTGAATCTTGTAGCGGTCGAAGCCAGCCAAGCGCGCGAGCTCGATGAAGACCAGAGGGAGAGGGACGGCGGAGAATACGAAAAAGAGGAAGAGAATGGTATGGCAGTAGAGAAAATAATCGGACTTGCGGGCGGAGTAGTGAAACCAGAGGGTCTCAGCATAGGTTAGGTTTCGGCCGAGAGCGACCGAGGCCTCGTCGAGAGTCTGGTACGGCAGCATTGGAGTTCGGAGATCGGACGGCGGGGATTCTGAATGAGGCAGAGATTGTTCGGTGGGGGGGGGGGGGGGTTTAACGAGCGGCGGATACAGAGAGAGATAGAGAGAGAGAGTAGAACTAGAAATGACTATGACAGGTTGGATCGTATATTTAAGTGATTAGTGTTTGTTTTTGGGTATAGCGATGAGCTGGAATCTGGATTGTCTGTTATATTATGCGGGAATTTCAAACGGCTCAGGTCACACTGCCTTGAGTAGTGCCTGCTTACCTCCCTTCCTAGTACGCATTCAAAGATTCTATTTATATGTCTCATCTAACATATATCACTATTTTTATTATTTTTTTATTTTTTATTTTTTTACTAAATATGTGATATATAAATAATCAATAGAAAATTTTAATTATTAAATTTTTTTTTTAAAATATGTAATATATAATGTATAAGACTTATCAACAGCATAACTCATATGCGTTTCCCCCCATTGTTTTATGCTCCCTTTGTTACCATATTTTTTCTCTAGCTTTAAATGTTTATTCCTATTGTTCCGTTCCCTAATAAATTAAATGGTATTATTATTATTTTTTTCAGAGTTACGCTCTATTTAAGTACTAGGAATATTTCAAATAATTTATAAATAATAATAAAATAATTTAAAAATATTAAGAATAATTATATTTTCAAACATATTCTTAATATTTGAAGCCTAGATTTGAATTGGACCTTTTTTTTTTTAATGAATTTTACCTTTTCTGAGTTCGAGCATCCAATTCATATCTCTATTGTTATGCCTTAAAATTGGGATGCAAGTAGAATTCATACTATTTAAGGAGTATTTAAGGCTCGTTTAGATTTGAAAATCATTTCATTTCATCTCATCTCATAATTATAATTTTTCTCAACTTTTCTAAATTTTCACACAAAACATAATAAATAATTTAATTTTTTCAAATCTCAATTCAATCTTTTCAAATTTTAAAATAATAATGATATTAAAAAATAATATTCTAATAATATTTTATACAACTTTTATATTTAATCTAAAACCATCACATCTTATTTCTGAATCCAAACCAACCCACTACTTATGAATAAATATGAGAGATTACTCTGCCATCTTTTTTGTATTTGAGTTGCACAGGGTATATTATATATATTATTTAAATTACAAATTTTTTTAAAAAAATTAAATTATACTATCTAAATATTTTATTACGAAAAAATGAATATGACAAAATTGAGGGAAGAAGAAAAGTCAAAAAGAGGAAGTTGAATAAATAAATATATATATATGTAAAGATAAAAATAAATAATGAGAAGTATTACTCATAAAAATATCACAAAATAAAGCCAATAATGGATCAGAGAACAGACGCATCTGACCAAGACTTGTTTAGCTCTGACAAGAAGGAACGCGGAATCCCCGCTTCAACACGTCGAAGAAAGGGCAAGTGGCATCCCTCAACGATTAAATGGGGAGACGTGGGAAACCATACGACACTCGACTATCGACACCGACGGTTTTGTGAAGCACGAAAGAGGAAAAAGAAAAAGAAAAAAAAAAAATACCCAATGTGATCTTGTTCTATTATCCACGTCAGAGACAAAGCTCGCGAAATTATAAGGACATATCATTGTTGGACCAACCAAGAAAGACCACTCATTAATCTTATCATAAAAGAAAAACCAGTTACTATATTTATTTTTTCTTTTTTAAGAATACTGAGAATGAATAGGATTATATTGTATTTTAATTGATTTAACACATGAGTTTTTAGATTTGTTATTATTTTTTTTAAAAGGTCGCAATACTAAGCACGACTCGTAAATCAAATACGAATACAACATAAAATTAGTGAATTTAAATTTAATGTTAATGGATTTGAATGAAAACAAATTGACCAATTAAAATTAATCTGCTTAACATAAAATTGTATTATTATTAAGTTGTAATATTAGTATTTCTCAATATGCTTATGTTTTTATTGTTAAGATTATAATTTTAAACTTATATTCATACTTGTTATTGTATGATTTGTAATATTGATTTTAACTTAGTTTTATTATATGTTAAAATTTTAAAAATATTGATATATATTTTTTAAGATATTGTGGTTATTAATAAATATAGATTTTAAATTTTATGTAAAATTATGTTAATCAAGTCAAATGAATTATGTATTTTAGTTCAATCCACTTACATGAAAAAACGAGTTTAAATGAATCATGTCATATTAACATATTTCTAATTAATTATTAAACAGATTAAAATAAGTAATATGACACGATCCATTATCTATGTGGGTTGGATTAGGATTTGAAAGTTTGACACGTTTAGTGTAACAGATTAGATTCAGATTGACCTATATAGTTAAATATTCATGATTTGATATAACCTGAAAACACAATTTACCACCTCTAATTTTCTCGTTTGAATTTCAAAAAGTATGTCAGTGTTCAAAAACTTCTCTCCCCTTTTTGAGCCTAGGCAAAACCCTCTTCCCTTCGCTCTAGGGCCTCCCGGTGTGACCACGGTTTAACAATGCCTTGCACAATAAGAATTTGTTCGGACATTTGGAATAATAGTAGTAAAATAATTTGAATTAAAATGTTTTGTTAAAATTTTAAAAAATGAGAAAACAAATTTTAAACAAATTAAAAAAATTGTATAAATATAATTTTTTTTAAAGATTGGAAAATTTGTATTAATTTTTGTATTTTGTTTTGAAGTTTCAAAAAGTTGTATTGATTTTTGTATTTAAATAATGATTAGGTAATAATAGATAAAAAAAATAAAAGATCTGAAATTGAAAAATATTTTATATTTAAGTGATATTTGAAATGATGCATACCCAAACTAATATGTGGTATCATGGTCTAGGTTCTATGTTGATTGTATTAGACTACATTAAGAAGGTGAATCTGCTCATATATGGGAAGAAAAAAAGGTCAATTAGTTTCCCCATAAATCATCTATTTACTTTCATTTTTTTCTTGTTATTAAATATTTGATTTGAAGTTTTGGAAATAATTTTGATTTCAATTTTAACCAAGTTTTTGTAGGATTTTTATTTATTTATGTTGTTAATTTTCATACAATAATTTTGATTATCTCTTCTTCTTTTTTTAAATCATCATAATCTCGAATTTTGAAACTATTTAAACCCAACTTGCAGATTTTATAAAAAAAAAAATTCAAATTTTATCGTTAATGAATATTTTTTCAAAATTTTCTGTATTGTAGTTTTTCTCAATTTTAATCTATAGCTTCTATTGATCAACTAATTTACAGAATAATTTCTTATTTCTGTAATGCGTCAGTTTGAGAGAGACAGAGAGAGAGAGGGTGGGGCAGACAGAGTTTGTGGGAGGCGCCGTGTTCAACGGTGACCACACTGCAGAGTGCAGAAGACAGGAGGAGAGAGGAATTTCTGAATAAACTGACTTGTTTTTTGAAAATTTATAAGAAAATACAGAAGAAAAAAGAAAAAGAAAAAGCCACGTAGATTGAAATTATAGTCGTGTACGTTGTTGAATCTTTAAAAAAGGCAATAAAAAAAGGGGGAAACACACTGATAGGGAAGTACACAACCCTATATATGTCAAACAACCTGTGTCAAATCTCTTGACAACCATGATCTTCCCCCATGAATCCACCACCAGAAAACAGTGGGTTATGAAAAGGCTCTTTGAATGTCTATCTGCTTAAGATTGAGATGGAAAAGATGGAAAGGGATAGAGCTAAGATTACAAGAAGTGAAAGATAAAAAATCAAAATAAAAAATCAATCGAAGATAAATCAAGAAGCATGAATAATGGGATTGGGTTGGTGTCTTTGCAACTCCTCTTTGTTTCCATCATTTGCCCTCTCACGCTGCTTACCACTGCACACCTATTAAGCAATGATTGTTTTTTTCCCACTGCACACCTCCACTCTTCCCAGATTATGAGCGTATTATCATACTTCTCAGATTGACAATAAAAAGCTACATTTTCATAAATATGCTAACATCTATATATGTTTACACTGATTATTACTGCCTACCATTTTCTCTAGATTTCTCAGTGTTTTGGAGATGAGTTGATTTCAGATAATTTGAATTGATTTATAAATAGTAATATTTTAAATATCTCGTTAATATATGTTTGAATGTATAAAATATGTTAAGATATACGTTTGAATGCATGAAATAAGTTTAAATATGTTTCAATTTTTATAAAATGTTAAAAAAGTAGTGGATCCATTAATGATTAATTTAAGATAAGTTAAAATGAATTCCATATTCAACGTAGCCTTAATCAGTAATATTTCAGCTTGACTCCAAAAAGCACATCAAACCCATCATTTTCTTGACATTCATTGTTCTCTCTTTTCTTTTTCTATTGTTTTAAAGGTTTTTCCATTAAAATCCAACTCAATTACTTTCCCATTGTTGTTTTTCATTAGGTCTGTAGGGAATAAAACCAAAAGTGGTAGAGAGACTAGAAAATACGTAGCAAAATGTGATGAATGTGGTGGGGTAGATTACTAGATCGAGCTATCTACTCGGAGCCCCATGATTGGCCCCCACCGTTTGATCGGTGACTTGTGTGTGGGGACGATGATGATTTGATTTGAGAAAATGATTTGGGGCGTGGACTGTGGCAGTACACTTGCTGTAAGAATTTATTTATTTAAACAAAAAAAGACCAATCTCTTTTATTATTTATGCCCTTTTGTCGTGTGTGTGAATATATTAGGATTACTTGATGATCAATGTGTGTAGAAACTGATTTGCATGCGGCCTGCCTGAAGATGCATCATCAACGCCAAAATGATGGGTTTTTTATGTAGTGACTGTTGATGTTCATGCTTCGTTGAAAGAAGCTTTAAAACCAGTGGGTCTACTTGGTCTGAAAGCTGGCCATTTTTGCTCATTTTGCATGTTCAATCTTCCACAGTTTCCTCTTCTTTCAATGCTTTGAATAATCATTCCCTTGGAAAATCTTTCTAGATGTTTTGACAATTCAAAATAGTACTGGCCAGTCGCTTCAGATATTCTTGATGGTTATGTCATGTAAGGATTTTATGCATCTTATTCACATCTACTTATAAATAGAATTTTTATTTACAAAAATATTTACTCATATAAAGCTCATGATATGGAAAAATTCTATTCAGTAGTAGCCTTACGCCACACATTTGTTTTTATTTTTTCCCTTCATAAGATATGTGGTGTAGGGTTTCTGAATAGAAAAACTCAAAATAATATATTACATATGTATTAAAATATGGATATAGAGCCGTATTCAAAAGAACAATCATCAGTCATCACGAAAAACACAAAACTATTGTGAAGAGGGTCAGAATTGCCGAAATTGACAGCCAGACATAGTGATAGTTAAAATCAGGGGCCCAACTTATTATAATAGAAGATAGTAGGGGCTCGCTAGCATGTAGCTTTCGTGACATGTGCTTGTACAACCTTAGTTAATTAATATAGGATAATAATTACTAATTAGGCTTGTCTATGTTTCAAAATAAAGTAGTAAAAAAAGCAAGTGAAGTTGCAGTTGACCTAAAAAAAAATCTGGTTTTGATACTTATTTCGCTTTCTGGCATGAGTTTATAATTAATGTTTCATTGTTTTGGTTGGTTTTAAGTTTAAAATCTAGATGCTATACTTTAGTATATAGTTTTGTGTTTTCATAGAAAAATAATTTTACAAGACTCTGGTTTTTGAGTTTTTTGTGATGCCTCGGTTGTTTTTCTAAATTTAAACTATTTCATCTCATCTCATTATTACAATTTTTTCAAATCTCCATACAAAATATAATAAATAATTCAACTTTTTCAAATTTCAAAATAAGATTAATATTAAAAAATTATATTATAATAATGTTTTATTTAACTTTTAACAAAATATTTCATATTATTTCATTTGAACTGTGTAACTAAATGGGGTGAACTTATTGCTTTGTACGAGGATACAAGCGAGGATTTAACAATTAAAAAAAAAAAAAAAAGAACTCATAGTTGAGGTTGGGCTTGGGCTCAGCAGATTGCCACTAGACCCACTACACAACATCACACTTCGTTTAGTTGCTCTTGGTCCAAGCCCATCATCCTAATACTCTCTTCTCTAGGATGCTGTAAAATATAGCTTTCTTTAAAATATGAATAATGTTTATCAAAATAGAGATAAAATGGATGTTGTAAAATCATCTTTATTTTCCAATTAACTACAGTAATTTCGTTACATCTAGAGATTACCGTTCATACATGTAAAACATTTAAATTATTTGTCTCTCCTCTGAATTCTTTTTTTTTCCCTTTATTATAATTTCGTTTCAGCCCCTGTGTGTCATTGACCATGGTCATATTTACTTATCTATTTACATTTTTCTGCTGGAAAATCCACGAAAGTGTATTTAAAAATGGAATTGGTTTTCTCAATTTTTTCTCTGTTTTTTTATATGTAATTTAAAATAAGACATAATTTTTTTTTTGTTATATTTCGAATCAATTTCAATTTTAGAACAAATCAGAACGACAGACAAAACTGTTTAATCGTATAGGATGAATATGCCTTATACTTTGCAATTCTGAATGCTTGTGGTAACTAACAAAACTAACGAACTTGTTGAACAATCGCCTAATTCCATCTTATCTATGCATTTGAAATCTGCGAATTTGGCGTAGACTTAGAGGGGTGTTTGAGGAGATTACAAGGAAAGATGTTATATCTTGGAATTCAATGGTTTTGGGGTATGCGAGAGTTGGAAATATGGATCAGGAATGCTCTTTGTTTCAATAGATGCCCGAAAAAAAACTGGGCTTCTTGGAATTCAATGATTAGTGTCATGGATGCATTGATTGTGGGAGGATAGAATCGGCTAGAGGCATGTTTGATTGAATTGATTTAATGCCTCGAAGAGATAATGCTGCATGGGTCATTATGTTGAGTCTGCTCGCAAAATCTTCGAGTATATTGATGAGAAAGAACTTCTCTCATATAATGCTATGATCAATGATGGCTTGCTATGCTCAAAATGGTCAACCTAAGGAGGCAATTGAAGAAGAGTGTCGAGCGCTCATCGAACGAACTCTCTGTTCGATATTTACTCAAATGACCTGTCGAGCGAACTTCAAGTGAACTCTTTGCCTAAACTTCGTTCAAGCCACTTCTTGCATGAACGTCGAGCAAACTTTATGTCTTGTGCTTTTTGAGTAAAAAAAAATACAGTGCCAATTGGCCCAAGCCTCATTGAAAATCTACTCAAAAATTATAACAAATCATTAACGAGTCGGATATTCAAATCAGGTTACCACAACAATGAACCAAACTCTACAAACCCAACATAAGTTAGGTTTCATGGCTTGGAGGAAAAGGATCTAATTGCTTGAAGGGATGTGGGATAAATGGTAAGATAGTCTATGCGGTCAAGTTGTTTGAAGGGATAATAAATGCCCATATTTCCTCTAATGTAGTCACCTACGCTGCGTTGTTAACTATCTACGACCATGCTGGTTTGGTTGAAGAAGGGTACCGATGCTTTAACTCCATCAAGGGCCATGGAGTTGTGCCTTCACATGAGCTCATAAAAAGCATGCCAATGCAAGCTCATGCTGAGGTCTGGGGAGCTTTGCTTCTTGATTGCGGGCCACATCACAATGTTGAGCTTGGGGAGATAACTGCTTGACATTGAGCTGGTGCCCGATCCAACTGCTTATTGTTTATTTCTTGCCAACATTTATGCTTCTGTCGAGAGGTTGGATGGTGCGAAGAAACTAAGGAAGGCTGAGGCGAAGAAGGGATTCACTAAGATACCTGGGTGTAGTTGGGTGGAATCTACGTGACTCTTCATATAATTGGAAGATCAGGCATGCAATGCACCTGCTCACAGACCATGGTATAATTCTGGCTTTTGATCAAACTGTAGCACCCAGCCCATAAACCCAGCCCATTTGTTTATTTTTATATTAAAAAATAAGAATCACTTTAACTCACAGGGTTTTTGCTTTGAAAAATGCTGTATACAACCGCCCTTGGGGAACCGTTGGGAAACCATTGCCCATGTGGAGATAAACGCCCCGTTTCATTGGTTTCCACGAACCCTCCGAAACCACCATCGAAGACCCCCCTTCATCATCTACCTTCTCTTCTCCACTCAGATACGGTCTTCACGAACACTCCGAAGCCACTATCGAAGCTCCCTTCGTCTTCTCTACAGACCCACGAAGCCAACACCTTTGCCTTCGTTTCTCCACTCAGATCTAGACTCCACAAACCCACGATAAAAAGTATCGGAAGCCCCCTTCATCTACTTCACTTAGAGCTGAAATCCACGATTTTTTATGCCTTTTTGAGTAGGCAACTGGCGTCCATACATCACAGCTAAAGAAAAAAAGAAAAGTGAAATCTTGATTTTTTTTTTTAAATAACCAAGTTAATCGTCATCATGTTCATCATTTTCTTGCAAATCTGAGAGAGAGAGAGAAAACCAACTATTTACAGATTGACAAGGATTTTCTTTGCCAATAATTGTTTGGAGAAATGGGCACGTGGGAGCTGATTGAAGAAGATCAGGGGAAGAAGAGTTGCAGAGAGAAGGGCGATGGATGCATTTTCGTCATCGCCGTCAAGTGGGTCGCCATTTAAGCAATTCTCGGCCTTAGATTTCAAGGACTAGCTCAAGACCCAAATTGCTCAGGCTTATGTTGAGGAGTTCCTCGAGACCATAAGGGTGAAATGCTTTAATAAGTGTATTACAAAACCAGGGTCAATGGGAGTGAGAGTAGATGCATATTTAGGTGTGTGGATCGCTACATTGAGGCTACCGGCATTGTTAGCAAATCTCTCTTAGTGCACAATACTTATTTTTTTGAGTGGAGAATTTCCTGAAGAATGTCAAAGTTGCATAATTTCAGAGAAATAATAGATAAGACAAGTAGAGGTCCTGTGTGGTATTCTATACCAACTCTGTTATTTTTCATGCGGGAAATTTTCTTCACATTAAGAACTGATTTACATACTCAAAATTGTATCCCCTTCGAACTTTGTAACTCTCTGCACTTTGCCTGTTGCTGTTTTTGGAACTAAATGCTTGAATGGTGTTGAATTGTTATGCACTTTTTTTTTTAAAAAAAAAAGGACGAAGAAGATTGGGGGCATAATATGAGGCATTTTTTTTTCTTGGATGCTCAATTCAATGAAGAGTTTGTACATCTGGCCCATATTAGCAACGTTGCCGTCAGAGTAAGTAGAGTAGAGGTGGTCATGGGATGCCGAATGTAGATGGTGACAATCTCAGTGCCTCGGCGAGTCGGCAACTTGAGAACCTCGACGTTTTTGAGGTGGGCAAACGGGCTAAGAAGCAGGAGACCATGAGGTCGTCTTGACCAATTTCTTTAAACTCGACATAGTAGTCCTGCAACATTCTCTTTCTCCTTACACGTAAGCTTTGCCACGTACAGCCGGTTGCACCCTGTTTTCGCATGCCGGTTGTATGTAGCAGTTCTATTTTGCTTTTAAACCTTTCTTATGCACACAACGGCCTTTCATCTTCTTCTTCCCCTGCTTTCATTTCAGCCACGCTCTTAATTTTCTTGCACTTCACACTTTACACATCTAGTATTTTTCTTTCATCTCTTTTCATAAATATCCATTAAAATGAAATCATCAACCCTTTCAATCTGTAACATAATTCCCTTAATTTCGAGTCTTGGGTTTCTTTTTCAAGTTAATGGTTTTTCCCTTATAAAAACCCTAAGTCTTTTTTTAAGACGATTTCGAAAATCATTACCAGCTCTCTCTCATAAGAATAATCTATTTTTCGAGTATTCTCTACAACTTGGTTGATTCTGATGTTAAAAATGAGCAAGATAAAAAGGAAGCTTAGATGACATGTGGAAGGGTTTTATTAAGAGTGATGGAAAAAGTATCGTTTATGGAATAGTTTGAATTTTAATTGGTGTTATCTTTAGGTACAAACAGTTTGAGTTAATTTAATCTTTTGAACCCAATATATATAAAAGTTTTATTTTAGTTATTTTCTTATTATTGTTTACGTTTTTATTTTGACGTCAATGGAACATCTCCAATAGATAGGAAAAATGGGGGTGTTACACAAACCATCCATCAATTGACATGATGGGTTAGTTTGAGGTATGGAAAGTGAAATTCTCAATGTAATTCTGTGTATTCACGAAATTGTATATCAATTTCTTTGAACAAATTGGTTGGGTCATAATTTTGTAATTATTTAATAAATCAAATACATAAAGTAAATAAATAAACTTGCATATCACAAATATTGGTTATAAAGGGAAACCCTTTAAAGAACTATTTAAAGTAAGGGCAGCTAAATCCAAAAAAGTCAATTTTATTATTTCAAAATCACTTTACAAGCAAGTTCTTAATTACAAAACATTTTCTAATTGACTCTCTTACTTGACCTGACAAACAACCCGTTTGCCTCTACCTAGGTAACAACTAGAACCTCTTGCGATTTTTAAATATTGACTTTTCTCTAGAAACTCAATCAATCAGTTCTCTAAACATGGAGCACAATTACACTCGGGGAGAAATGAAAAATAAGAAGAAAATCAAGTGAATTTTCTTTCTCGAGCTCACAGAATATTCTCTCAATAATTCTAGACAAAAATTCTCTAATGAGTTATCAAACCAAATCGCTTTAAATATAAAATCTGGAAGGAGTTCTAGTTGTAATGGAACTCTACTGGTGGATCGAATATGTTGCAAAGACGTTTCTTGATAGAATGTTGATACTTTGTGATAATTCATCTCTATAGTAACTAATTTCATTTTAACTTTTTTGGATAAGTGCAGATTCTTATGGATTTGATTTTCACATAAATGATTTATCTAAAACAAACTTTATAACTTCTACGTAATCTTAATGTTGTTATAAATAAAATCAATAATTAATTTACATTTATCCAAATTAAAATTACAAACACAATAATAAGATAAATTCTATTATTTTAGTCACATAATCCTAGCTAAAATCTTATATTTACGGAGGGTCTGCAAGTATAAACAACAAAAAGACAAATTGACTGCCCATTCTTTAATTCTTTTGCCAATTAAAGATCCACGCACACAATTTCTATTGTTATCAACTCCCCTGGTTTTCTGAAGAAGTGTTCTACTGTTAGTTTTATCCTTTGATGTGTTACATGTGTACAAGTTACATATGTATATCTTCCTTCAAACCTTATCCATGTCTTGCGAATTTCACACTCCTGTCCTTAACCAAGTTTTAAGAATAGAAGTGCTGTAATGCAAACATGTCTGCAGATGATGTGATATAAATTCAATTATAATTTAAGTTGATGTTATGGCATTCTCGCTACTTGGTTTTCGTCGATTCATCTGTCAGGGAGCAAACAAGGTGTGTGACACCACTAGTTTACACGGCTGCAACTTTACAGAGACGCAACACTCCGAAGGCCGGGTTGTTCTTGTCGTGTGTCAAAAGACAAGTCTTTCGTGAAAATTGCAATTAAAGATGTGATAAATGCTATAATTAAATCTTACACTACATATTTTTATCTAATTAATATGTAATTTATTATTTTTATCTTTATATTTATACACATATTTAAATATTAATATAAAATAATAAAAATAATAAATTACATATTAATTAAATAGATGTGTGTGGTGATATGTTTCCACGTAGAATTTCTGTAAAGATATTTACGCGCACGAGAGAGCACAAGAATTGTGTGCGATGGCTCCAACACACCAGACGGTAGTGCCATGCATGGAGGATTTTCCTTTGGGACCAAATGCAAATATTCCATGTTTCAAATGTCAAGAAAGGGATCACATTCAACGGTACAAAAGGTGATTGAAACAGCAACTGCAAGGTCAGAGCTTATTATTACTTAATCACAAGGCTTAAAAACAAGGTTTATCCAAATTGCCATCTCTCTCTCTTATTTGAAATAGAAAACTTACATCAAAACCCTTTCAAAACTCCTCTCTATTTGATTGATGAACAGTCTTTTGCTTTGTCCATAAGTTAAAAATTATTTTAATTCTTACTATTGGTCTTTGGTGGCCGCATCGAACTGTCCACTTGGAACTCAATCATCATCTTATAAAATAGGAAAAATGTTTAGTAAAATATATAAAAATAAAAATAAAAATGTCAAATAATATACTTTAATTTGCAGTGGTCATAAAAAATTAAAAAAAATTAAGATCATCTGCCCATCAATAATTGTGATTTAAGAATATAAGAATAAAAAATGATATATGTTTATGTGTACGTAAAGCAATTTGATCGGACGACTAGGAGCTTCTGGTCGGAAAGAGAGATAAGATGCGTAATTGTTTCACTATTATCATTAGTATTAATTAATATATACTTTCAAGCATCTTGGAGACTTCAGAAGCAAGAATAGAGCTTTTTAGCTTAAGAAGAAAAACATTCATTAGAGAGAAATTAACAAAATGGGTAAACTGAAAAATACATAAATCTAATCAAATAATTAAAGTTATGTCTTATTACAATATAAAAATAAAGAAAAAAGATGATATGAACTTATTTTTCCTGAACAAAGAGACAATTCCCCGTCGAATCACAAACTTATTGGTTTCGGCCTTAATTTTAATAGTACTAATTATAATAATAAATATTATTATATGCTAAATAATATTATTATTATTCAGAGTCAAATATTATTATTATTATGCTAAGCATTTCTTGGGGTAGATTTGTAATTGTACAGGTCCCCACAAAAAACCTAGCGTGTTGGAAATAGATTAAACTTCAGCGCTCGGAAAGGAAATATGAAGCTAAAAGTACAGTCTGACCAATGAAATAAAAGCGCACCGATGTTAACTTCGAAAAACCACCAACTACCACTCCAACTTCTTCTGGTCGGCCGTTCCTTCGTTTCTCGTTATTCTTCCAAATCACACGAAACAAGAACGAGAAATTTTCCCACTCAACCTCCCTCTCCCTTTTCAGTTCCTAAACCAATAAAACCAGTGCTCCTACTATTCAATATATGCCCGAGAGAAGTCTGAGGCGGCGAGCTCCGGCCACCGGTGGCCGGTGTAGCAAGCCGCCGAACCCGTCTCCTTCGCCGCGGGGGAGGAGCCCGCCGGCCCGGAGATCTGCGAAGCAGCTTGCTTCGAAGCCCGTTAAGATTTTGAATCGGTGCTCTTCGGACCCGATGCTTTGGAGTTCTAGCTCTGGTGTTAACAGCAGTAGCATCAGCGACGATGATCGGAGTTTGAGATCTGAGGGTGGCGGTGTTCTTTTTGGGCCTCACACATTTACGGACGTCTTTGCGTCCTCGCCTTCGTTGTTGGGTCTCTCACCTCAGAGGTACGAGGTAAGAGTCAAATTTGATATTTTTTTGCCTTGGTTTCTTTTCATTTTTCATTTGTATTGTATATGGGAATGAGATTTCAGATTTGGTTGCAATCTTTTACCTTTCACACCCAAAATATTAGTTGAAAGCTTTGGGATTTAAAAAAAAAAAAAAAACAGTTTCTTTATGCTGATTACATCAATCACGACCCTGCGTTTGTTCATTGGATTGTAAAAAAATAGGACACCTATTTTAATTCAACGATCTCCGTCCCAAAAAGAAAAGAACCGAGAAAAAACTAGTAGTATGCTATATCCATTTGAAAAATTGATTGCCTCGAGAATTTTTTCCTCCCCGTTCATTGAGTTGTATAAACCATTACCAAATTGTACCCAATAAACGTGAAAAACCCCAGAGTTGATTTATTTTTTCTCTTTTCTGTTGGTTTTCATTTACTACTGGTCCAGTGGGTTGGTTGTTGAAAATGATCCAAACCGATGTTGCTTTTGGCTATGTCAAATCCAGTGATTAGGTGTTTCCCATGCTTTCTAAATTTAAGCATTGCCAGTTCTTATTTTGGCACTTGATCATGAGATTCTAGTGCTCCAACCATTGTGCATATCCAAACGTTGTGAAGGTTATGGAATGCTGCAGGGATATAGGAAAGATGCAAAGGTGGTGGTTAATATAACAGTTGAAGGAAGTCCAGGACCGGTCCGGACCTTGGTTAAACTAGGGGCCAGTGTGGAGGACACCATTAAGCTTGTTGTAGACAAATATAGCGAAGAAGGCCGAACCCCTAAGCTGCACCAGGATGCAGCATCCTCATTCGAATTGCATCACTCCTATTTCAGTCTTAAATGTAAGCAAATGTTAAGATTTCTTTGCCTTTTCTCCATAGATAGAACCACCAAACAAATATTTATTTGCCTAAATGGGTGTCATGTTTGTTTTAGAGTTATGACCAATTTGTCGACTCTGGTTTCTCATATAAAGACAATACTCCTTAGATAGTTTTTCCTTCAAAGTATGGTATGTCCAAAACAATAGTTTCTTTCTTTATCATATAGTTGCCAAATCCTAATGACGGTAGACTGTCAAACATTGATCATGAATAGACGGTTACCTGTATGTTTAGCATTCTGAAATTGATTCAACATAGCATAATCTGAAGACTGTTTCTGGTAATAATTATAATATAGAAAGTGATTTAAAATATCTGCAACAAAAATATGAATCCTTTTTTAGAAATTATGAATGGCTATTGAGAAAGTGTTGCCTAGACTGGATATGTATATTTTCAATGCATGGCCCGTTCTAAGAGCTTCTAGCCTAAAAGGACAAATAAACATTGGCAGTAGCTTCTTGTTCAATCAACATTTGATTCCCATCCTAATCAGCCTCCATGAGGATGTCGATGGGATTAAAAAGAGAAATCAATATCTTCTGCTGAAATGTTTTACTTACTTCGGTTGTGTAGGTTTGGATAAATCAGAAATGATTGGGGATGCTGGCAGCAGAAGCTTCTATCTTCGAAAGAGTAGCAGTCAGCACCGTAGTAATGAACCATCTCCTTGCACTACAGAAATTGTGCCGGCAAGAGAAGGCTCTCCTCCACTCATTCCACCCTCTGCATTTTTGCTACCCTCTTGCATTGCCCAAAAGATCAGCAAAATTGTTAGAAGAACACGCAGGCTTTGGAAACTCTTGGTCTGCCTACAATGAGGATGGCCAGACGCCATATATTTATTGCTATTGCTATTGCTTTGAGTAACAACAAATAATTTATGTTACTCAACAATAGCAGCTGAATTGGTTTTCCCTTTCGCCCTTCAATACAAATTCCCATTTTCTTTGATCATACGTACACGCTATGTACATAATAGGGACTCGGGAATTGAACTCTCATTTCCTTTCTCAACCATTTGATGTGTTACATGTATAGATTGCTCATGTAAAGATATACAGCCATAGTGCTGGTCCAAATCCCAAAATGAATATTCAACTGTGAAGCATTACAAAAATATATTCAAGTCCCTTTCTATTTGTTTTGACTTCCACTATCATGAGCTTGTCGTGTTCTTCTTTATCCTATCTTAAATTGAACTCTTTATAAAATGATATGTTTTTATTGATCAGTAAGAGTAAATATGATCATGATAAGAAATAGTAATCCTAAAATTTGAGAATTAAATATTAATGCTCGATAATAGAGAAACAAAATTAAAATGCGACAACTAAATAGAATCGAGGAAGCAAGGTCATTTTTTACAGTAACAAAAAATAATATTTGAAAACAAAATTAAACTAAATGCGGTGTATCTTTTTTCTGGACCTATTGTATTGGCCGCACTCTGGTTTTGGACCCTTTTTATTGGCCTTAAAGAAAAAAGCATAGTAAATTATTAAGTCCATCCAATGTTATTTTGAAATAAGGAATTATTGGCCGAGAAAAAAAAAAAGAAGAAGGAATTATTGGAGTCGTCACCATTCACTGTTCACCTAACCAGATGTCCCCCAACCAGGAAAAAGGTCGATCGAATGAAACAGACAATGTGCAACGGAATATTTTTTCCTTGTCCATGATCCCTAGAAAGAGGAAAGATTGGTGGGGAGGCTTCAAGCATTGAAATAAAGGAGGTAGGAGGGCATTCTTTTTTAGCTTTTGCGGTATTGGTCGGCAAAATGTACAATAATGTCGGTTGGATATAATAATTGGATATTACCGTCACTAAAGACCCATCTCAAATACTGTGCAGCTGGTAATAAAGCCAATAAATTAAGCATAAGCCAATCCCTATCGATCATCGTGATACATCATCAGCTTATGTGACATATGCCAATTAGGATGGAAAAATGTGTATCATTCACTTTGTAGACTTCTAATTAAAATGAATAACATGGTGAAGAATAGCAACTTGAATACATGAATGATTTCATGTGCAAGTGTTTTGATGCCACGTTAAAGTTGGGTGTAAGGCAGGCAAGCATTAGGCAACATTTAAAAAGTGGAAACTTTCAAGGAAACAAATTAAAGCTTTGGTCAATGCTACATGTTGAGTATGGAGCGAACAATAGAACGACCTATGCTGTCCGAGTCTTGAATGAAAATTAGTCGTAATGTACAATAATTAGGCCTGGCACAGTTTCTGGCCGGGATTCCCTCCGCCTTAATTTCCAAAAGGTTGTTAAGGGGGGTGCCGTGTTAATTTGGGCTGGGGTGTTCTGTCAAACTATGAAAGCAACAAATGTGGACTAATCAACCACGACCTAACATCAATGTACGTGATAATCGACTTTGATGATGATCAGCTATATGTCTAGCTTTATCATGCAGGTGTCTTTAGCAAACGTTTTGTTTGGATGTATGAAGAGTTGCATCCAGAATTTGGATTTGGGAAGAACATCATCTCTTTCAGACGTGCAGTACTACTGTCCTGGTGCAACCCTTTTGTTTCCAATCAATAACCCCAATTAATCAATATGCACTTTATGTTGCGAAGATTTAAATTAGCTAAAGACTGATCATCATTATCTTTGGAATAGCAATTAATTTTGGTTCTAAAAGGCTTTGTCCTTCAAAATCTACACTGAATATAACACCTCTGATCCATTCATACACATGATCATCATGTACAATATACATAAATATAACATGACCGCATGCAAGAGTTTCGTGGATCGGCAATATTATCAACAGGAGGTAGGAGAGGAGGCAATAATTGTCCTTGAGAGGCCATGTATCCGTTTCCTACTGGCGGCACAGGGTAGATAGATAGATAGATGGATAGATAGATAAGCCAAGCAGCGGTGTGTCTGCATGCTCGATCTGCTCTCTTGCCTAGAAGTGGCCCAATCTATTCAAATCCCACCCTCCTCTCCCTTTTGCATTTGCCACAGACACCGATTCTCACTCGTATTCGTGTCCATTTGTGAGCGCGCCTTCTTCTTCTATTTGTCTGTTTGTTCTACTTTCTTGCATTATTACCATTATGATGCAGTGTACTTTTTCCTCGAGAAGTTGCCTTATATTATTCTCCTGTTTTTTTTTTTTTGGCATTTCGCGTTACCATTTCAATGATCTATTACCAACGAAACTGTAAAAACTATTATAAAAAGCTCTTATTAATTACTATTAAGCATGTTCCTTTCTCGATCTGTAAATAAGCAAAGCATCCAGGGGCACTTCCAAAGTTTGCCACTTTCTCGGAAGCTTCGCGCTTCCTCTTTTAAATACTGATCAAAACCCTCCGCCATTTCGATCTCCATCACTAGTATAACCACTACTGTCTTTCATACAAAGTAAACTTAATTCCAACGACAAGCATCGCATGAAAACACGCACACATTCTCGAACTCAAAAATCATTAATCCTATCCTCCGCTTCATGAGTTCCCGTTCCCGGTCTTTGACGCATAACCGGCGACGTGACGAGTTTAGGCTTCCTCCGACAGCCTCCATCAGGTCCCTCAAGACCTTACCGCCGGACCGACACTCCGACATAGTTCGACGGCCCGGAGGTTTCACCACCCCCCCTAGAAGGCTTAATTCTGCACCGTCCATCGGCGGTTCCACCTCCGGGCTGACGAGGCTGCTGCTCAACGTGACGATCGAGAGGAGTTTGGGGCCCATACAGTTGGTCATGCCGCAGGAGAACACGATCCGGGACTTGATAAAGGCAGCGCTGGAGATCTACGATAGGGAGAAGAGGAGGCCGTTGCTGCCGGCGACTGATCCTCACAGTTTCGAACTCCACTACTCGCAATTCAGCTTGGAGAGTAGGCATCCGAGTACCCTCTCCCGGTTATGGAATATTGGAGATTTTGAAAAATTGTTCGAATTTGCATGAAAACATCGTCCTTTCCTTTTGAACTTAATTTGTGATTGAATTTGGACTAGGAAACCGTAATTTTAGCATCAACTTTGTTTTTCTATATTTACCTGGCCTGTTGAGCTGTTAATAATTAATTAGCCCAAAAGCATGTTTTCTAGGAACTCGGAAGAAAAAACATAAAAGAGAAAAAATAACCCCAAAGACATCGGCATGGCAGTGATGTTCATATTTGTTCTCCTCTGATACTCTAGTTTTTCTTTTGTTTTCAATAACAAAACATTAACCAACGTTGTGTGGACGGTGGGTGCAGGTTTGAGGCCAGAGGAAAAGCTGATGAACTTGGGATCTCGGAATTTCTTTTTGTGCTCAAAGCCATCCACGTCTGCAGGTTCATCTTGCTCCGAGGAAGCAAAGAAGGCAACCGATATTGCTTTTCCATTAACAAAGTTGATGGATTTCTTGTTATAGATCTTAGTTTATAAGTTTTCTTTTCCTCCTCTTTTTCCAACAAAGCGCGGCTTCGGTGCTTGTTATTAAGAATAATTATATTTTAGTTTCTATTAGGTGGCATCGTTTGTAAATTCTTTCAACAAAAAGAAAGAAAGAAAAAAAAGAAAGGAAAGAGGCTCTCTTGTCTCTCAATTCCCATTGCTTCCCATACGTTCTATTTTATCTTTAAATTAGTCTTTTTCTTTTTGAGAAGTTAGAGGATTATATAAAAATAAATTTATAAAATAATACGACTTTACGCTATTTATTAAATCTATTTTATGGCAAATAAAATAAAATAATTTCATAATTTAATGTATTATATAATCACATCATTTTTTAACTTATTTTTATGTAATTAAATTTTTATTTTTTTCATCCAGACATTTCGAGGTTGTCTGGGATTCGAACTACTCGAGTCTTTTGACACATCGTTTCTTACTTCGGATGGGTGCAGACTGCCCTCATGCCATTATAAAAGAGTAATTCTAATTGCAGTTTTGTAGTGTGCAAACGTCGCGCAATCGCTTTGAAAAAGAGTGGGGTCCACGATTAAAAAGTTAGTTTTTTTTTCATGTGGGTCTCATATTAATTCACTTTTTTCAAATCGACTACACGCCGCTTGCATAACCACAACTGCAAATATCATTTCTCATTATAAAATATGTTATTGACAATTTGATTCTTCAAGTTTTAAGATTTACAATTAAATGCCGTAAAATGCCTAATCCCAGCAATTTGATGTGCTCATGTACATTTATTTTTATTCATGGGAAAAAAATAATTATTAAGTAGTTTTAGAATAGGAAAATAGAATACTCCTATTTTATTATATGATATCACATGAATAAAAAAAGAAGTTATATATAGGTCAATATTTTACTATGGATCCATTAATATCGTTATAGGAAAAATCAGAATGCTAAATTTTTTTTAATGATAAGATATATGGTAGGGTTTCATATTGGAGTTGTGTTTTGTACGTGTATGATTAAATTAAATAATAATATAAATGGGATTTATTTATTAGAACTAATGATTATGTAAACAATTGTAATAATATTTTTTTAGATGGGAGTAACAATTAGCCATTAGGGATGCTTAGGGAATGAGGAGATGATACTTGAGTTATGATGTTTTATGAAATTTTGACAAATGAGAAAGAAAAAAGTTGATTAAAAATATTATACAGTTAAAATATTGTTAAAATATAATTTTTTTTTAAATTTGAAAATTTTGATTTATTTTTTATGTTTTATTTGAAAGTTTGAAAAAATTGTACTGATTAAGTAATTATTAGATAAAAAAATTAAAAATTTAAGTTAAAAAAATGTTTGTATTTAAATGATGTTTAGGAATTGGATGACACGGGTATGAGATGAGATGAAACGATCCCATCTTCCAAACAAGCCCTTATCCATAGTCCAAGATCTATCTAAAAATAAGTTGTAATTTTGATTTTATGTTATCCTTTTGTTGTAATCCATACATGAATTAATCTTCTAAATCTGTTCATATTAGTTATTGATGAATATTTTAGGATGGAATTCAATGAGCATGATGGGTTATTGATAGAATACTTCAAGCTTCACAACGTCAATAGAAATCATTTTCTTTATTGAATCTCATATGATCAAATCCAAAAAAGGACCATTTTTCCTATTGAGAAATAACATTTTTTTTTAATCTCATTATCAATTCATTTTATTTTTTTAAAAAAATATATATAATCAAAATGGATATAAATCGTCTTCATTTGAACTGGATAACACGAGAAAAGTTCCAGTTTCCAATAAATCAAGAAATGTGGATTATTAATTCATAAACTTTTACAGCTCTAGAAGAGCATGTTTTGACATCTTTAGCATTATAATTTAAAATTTTTGAAACGTGTCGAAAGACTAGAATTAAGTCAATTTTTTTTCTTTTTTATTCTAGAAGATGAAAGTATTTGAATTTTGCTACATTTAATTATTTTTATATATTATTTATATTATCAAAATTATTATAATATATTAAAAATAATATAATCACTCACATCAATAAAATATATAAAAAAAATACAAAAATATCTGTGCTGAGTACAGAGTATTGGTTGACTAATGGCGAAAAAAAAAAAAAAGTGAATTATAAAATCACATCACAGTTCTCACTCGGACCCTCGGCGCTCCGCGTTATTCAGCGTCCCCGACCACAACCTTGAGTTTTGACCATCCGACCTCTCCCGCTTCGATCTTCTTCCTTTAGCCTCCCTCCGCGCCTGGCACATCTATTGGAACTCCCTGTTATCGTCTGCACACTACCTTCTTGGATTGCTATTGACGCATTGAGCTCGAGGAGAAATCGGATAGGACAGAGATAGATAGAGGTGAAGGTGGAGGAGCATGGCTGATCTCTTTTCATGGCTCTTCTCCTTCTTCTTCCTCATAGCCCTGCTCGTCCTCGTCGTTTACCAGGTGAATCATAAAACCCTAAATTTCTATTGTATTGTACGTACGATCTCTCCACCCCCCCTTCGATATGCTTTATTTGAGAGTGCATATTAAAAGTTTCGATTTTTTATCTCAAATTTGGCTTGAAATAGTGGTAAAAATTATGCTCTTGTGAATGTCAGCTGGTCTAGTTCTAAATGTTTGTAACTGGGGCTTGTTTTGTCAAATTAAAGGGGCCAAAGGGCTTCTTGGCAGAAAGTATCTGGTATCTTACATGTGCCATGAATTCGGTCTCTGTGGATTTTTTTCCTACTCAGCTAAACATCCATGTTTGGGGGTGTTCTCATAATTTTGATAGCCTGTTTAATTTCTTATTTTAAAGGAACTTGTTCAGTTTTATATTCATTTATCTTTTTTCATTTTTTCTGGTTTTTTTTTTTGTAAGTAGTTTTTTTTTTCTGCTTAGTTATGGGTGTCGGTATGTGAAATATGGCTCATAGGTTTAACAAAGATTTTAAAACTCACCATGATTTGTGTAGCCTATTGGTTACCGAGAGAAAAAAAAAAAAGGACAAAAAAAGATTTGTGTAGTCTATTGGTTAGTTTCATAAGTCTTACAAGTTACCTCAACCTTAAACTGAAGTGAGAGTTTTAAAGTCTTTCATGCAAGCCATTTTTATTCTGAAATTTAGAGGGTTGAAACTTGTACCTCTTTTAATATCCAAAACCACAATATGCATCAGTTTTATTTTTTATGTTGGACTGGATTCGTTGGCCTGTTTGGTGACCCTGACCTTTAAAAAATATTGTAACTTGTTGAAACGTTTAGATCCTGAAGTCCACATTTATCGTGGGAGTAATACTGATAATGGTAATAGAGATCTCTTCAAGTTTCAAAATACTGAAACAGTAGTAGGCCTCTTTGCCTGTTATATTGGTAAGCATCAAGAGACCATAATTCTTGAATGACTATGGTGCTCATCTATATCAGGAGTTTGGTTCTTCAATTGCTTGTTAAAAAAATGAAAGAAGTGCTCCAATTAGCTGGATTTGAGCTTGTTTCAATCACATTGACTTTATATTGTTTGAGAAGCTCTCTTGGTTGGAATTACGTAGAAATAAGGTAGAATAGTTGTTTGTGTATGACATATACGCACTGGATTGCCATTCTTTCACTGTTTCTCTATTGTTGCTTAAGGTAAATGAAATACATTGCTTAACAGTCAAGCATTTCTTGCAGCTTATGTGCCTGGCTGATCTTGAGTTTGATTATATCAACCCCTATGACTCTTCATCACGAATCAACCGAGTGATTTTGCCCGAATTCATTTCCCAAGGAGTGTTATGCTTGTTCTATCTTGCAACAGGGCATTGGTGTATGTCACTGTTTTGTGTCCCATACCTATACTACAATGTGAGACTGTAAGTGTTCTTTGTTTTTCTCTCCCTTTCACCAAAAATGACGTTTTTCTATGACTGAATACGTGTAATCTGTAGTTTGTTCCTAGTACCGGTGATCCGTTCAACACTTTTTAGATGACAGCTTCAAAGCCTTCTTTAGATTTCTGAACAGTAATTGACTAGTACAATTGTTTGTTGGAATACCATGGGATGAAAGGATGTTACTGGTTATATTCCAATAATATTTGTATGAATGACGTGCATAGCATGTATGCTACTGCCATGACGCATGCACTAGTTGCTGGTTTATTGTGGGGGTCATGTCTCGGTGTCCTGAGATGCTAGAATGTGCCAAGTCCTGGGATCCTGCTAAATATCTTTCCTCCATTTGATTAGGTACTTGCGAAGGCAGCACCTGGTAGATGTCACCGAGATATTTAACTTGCTCCATCGGGAAAAGAAGCTGCGGCTTTTCAAACTCTTCTATCTCATATTTCTACTCTTTCTCTCCATATTCTGGTACTTTCATTAGAGAATGTGCTCACTTTTTCTCAGAAAATGAGTTGTTTTAATTTTGATACTTCCTGAAGAGATTGTTTGACTTTTTCTGTTTGTGTTGCAGGATGATTCTAACTGCCTTGGATGAGCACGAATAGTTGGTGACTAATTGCTTATTTCATGGAGCATCTGCTGGAGGTATTCAATGTCGCAAACTATTTTGAGGAAGTATCTGCTGGATGGGCGGTTAACTTCAAACCTGTTGTAACTGAATTAATTTCAGGGTTTGTATTTATTTGAAATATAAGTTAATCTCTTCAGGCCCAGTTTTCAGGCATTCTTTGTAACATCATGGAAAAAGGGTTCACGCATCTCTCTCTTTCCACGTACTTTTGCCGATCAGCCTTTGGATTGGGAAGTGATCTCATTTTATCTCATTATTATAAATTTTTTAAATTTTCACATAAAATATAATAAATAATTCGACTTTTTTAAATTTAAATTCAACATTTTCAAATCTCAAAATAATAATAACAATATTTTATTCAATTTTTATATTTCATCTAAAATCATTTCATTCCATCTCATATCTAAATCCAAACTATTTCATTTTATCTTATCTCATCTCATCAAGTTGGTGCTATCGGAATACTGGCAATGATATTTCAAGCTATTAAAAAATAATATTTACAGTCATAGAATACTTAAATATAGTATATTTCTTTTTAAAAAATGAGTAAATATAAGAATTATAAAAAAAATTAATTTTTTAATAATAGATTCTATATTTTTGAAAAATAATGTACGATGTTTGCATAATTCATGATTTTATCTAACATTACTTAGACTTTGGAGAGCTAGAAACAACTGAACTCTCCATTTTGATTATGTGAATTCTTCTAGCCTTGACCATTTTGTTTGGCATGGGGTTCGTAAAATAGAAAAATTTTATACACAACGTTATCATTTTATTATGTAAGATGTAATATATTTATCATTATTTAATATTTTTATTGGATATTTTTTTATCATCAAATAGTAAAATGTACATGAAATAAAAATGTGGTGTATAGAATTTATTCGGTAAAATATATTCATCTTGGAGGCTTTTTCCATAAACTTGGTTCAAGGTGTAAAGGAAGACGTGTGGTAGCCCGAGCTTAATATTTCTTTGGCAATCCAATGGCCTAGGTACTCTCACAGAATGGATAAAGTAGTATTCTTATTTTATTATAGAATGTTGTGTTATGAAAATTGGTAGTATAAATAATATCTTTTGATGACATGATATCTTATAATCGAATGAAAGCTCAGAGTTTTGTTCGACTTTCGTTTAGCCGATGAGATGGGGGATTTAAGGGTGAGAAAAGTGTCACACTTTATGTAGTACGATAAAAGTATAGAACGAAATATTGCTCTTGAGATTATTAAGAATTCTATGAGCCATCAACTGCTTGAAAATTCATCTCCTTGCAAAATGATTTCAGAGAGTCCATTATCCCTGTAATGCGAAGGATCTCAATCGATGCTGAATGGCTTTGTTTCATTTTCTTTAGTTAAAGCTCAATATTCGAGAGAAGTAATATTTGTGCGTAAGAACGAGGTTTGAATAGTGAGTTGCAAGATGAGATAAGTTAGGATGAAAAGTGAAAGTTGAATAAAATATTATTAGAATATTATTTTTTAATATTATTATTATTTTGAGATTTGAAAATGTTAAATTTTTTTTATTATATTTTATATAAAAATTTAAAAAAATTATAATGATTAAATAAAATGAGTTGTGAAATTTTTGTATTAAACCGGACCTTAACTTAACAATGGAAATTTTGGGTATTATTTCTGTTGAGCCTTTGGTACTGGAGCTTGAATTTGATGGTTGAATTCAAGTCGGCCCAAAACAGCGAGTGCCGTTGTCTAATAGAAAGCGTCGAAGGGTGAAACCGTGAAAAGCCATTGCCATTTACGGTATTTACCTAAAGCCAGTAAAATGGGGAGGGGAAGGAGGAAGGATTTGATTTGGGTAATATATTACTGATCAGATTCGCAGAACTCCCATCATCCCCTGTTTTGAATTCCAGAAGCAAACTCATCTCTTCATTCTTGATCCATTCGAAACACCTCTCCTCAGGTAAGTAATATGCTTATTCCTTTCGATTTCATTTTATCATGACCATCGCCTTCTCTTCCTCGTGTGTATGCGTATAGTAATTGTTGGAGTTACAGTATGAGAGTTGATTTTTATACTAGTTGTTCCAGATTAAATTCAACGAACTGGAGCAATATTTTGTTGATTTTTATGACGCCATGACTTTATCTTCCACCTAATCTCGTCTCGGGCCGCTTTGCTGTTTTTGCGTGTGTGGTTTTCATGACCTATTCAACCACTGGTTACTTGGAAGTAAAAAAACACAAGCAGAAACTAGTCCCCTCGTGCGAATCGGACCATATCTGTCTCTCGCACACTGAGGGAGATTTCGTTCTCTTCGGTGACCCCTTAAACCCTATTTCCTATTTGTTTCCCGCTTCCTCTCTTTCTGTACGTATTTTTTGATCAAGTTCTTTTGAATCCTCCTGAAAACCCTTGGTACAATTTTTTCTTTTTTTCATCAGTGAAGTTTGATTTATTTCCATCGCCCAGTGATTTGATTTCAAATCCCAGAAGTTCTTCTGCTGCTTGTTCTTATATTTTTTTGGGACTAGAGTTGTCTTCTCAATTTCTCGATTCCGAAACTCTCCAGAAACCCTATATTTGTAACTCGAGCTTTTATCAAGCTCATTTTGCTTTCGATTTTCCTAGTCGTGCTAACTAGTAACCTGCATTGTCTACTTGGGTCTTGACTTGGAGGATGTGATGGTTGAGAAATTCTTTTGTTATAAGTGGGGAAAATTTTGTTATAATTAGACTGGTTCTACCTTGGACCTGTATATATGTGCGTGCGTGTTATATCCATACATATATGCATGTAATTACATATTGTATATTTATCCACTTAGAAATACTACTTTGGAAAATTTTACTTATATGATGAGGCTCCATATGCTTGAAATCCTTTTGAAAGCTAGCAATACTTTGTTTATAATTCATTTCATTCTAAGCTAGTTTTTGTTTTCGCTGTTTTAGTTCTTGAATTTTCTTAGGTGTTTCTTTTGTATACTTCCTGTGTACATGGGGCGAAGTCCATAGGCTTCGCCTATTTCATTTGTTGAATAAAATTTTTACTTATATATATATATATAAAAGTAGACTGCTTCTGGGCATTCAATGGAACCCTTTTCATTTCTTCAAGATTTTCTTTCGAATTTTATAATTCAGCCACAAGTTTGAATATTATGCTGTTGCAATCATGATTTTGCTGCTCACATTTGTTCTGTTGCAGTTAAAAGGCCTAAGGGTGCTGATACATAATGGTTAATGCAACTAAAGGACTGTTCATTTCCTGGTGAGATACTTTTCTTTGGCCTGAAGCTTTCCAATTACGTGGAGGGTGTGTGCACTCTGTCTGTGTGTCTGTTTTTAAATATCAAGTCTTCTTTTATTGGGAAGTTAGGTAGGCTTATAAACCCTTGACCGAAATGTAAAGCATCAGGTGTGTGAATGGTCATGTTGCTCAAAACATGTTTTCAGCTTTGAGTTCTGTGCAATGTATTTTTATTTGATCACTGTTAAGCTATCCAATCATCTCTGTTAATCTATGCATTGGGTTCTGATTATCATTTTGGTGATCGTCTGAAGAGATCCTTTTATTCTTAATCCATTAATCTAATTGGTGACCAGAGAGGACAGAATTTTCAAGCCCTTCAAGTGTTTTGCTTCATGTTGTTCTTCCCTCGTGCAAAGTTTCATTGTTGCTGAAAGACTCATCGAGTTTCTCTCTTGCAGTGACATTCCTATGGCACAATTCATCATCAATTTGAATGCCTCGTTGCCTGCATCACAGAAGTTCATTATATATGTCTTGGATAACACTCATCTTTTTGTGCAAACCCATGTGGCTGAAATGATACGAAGCGCCATGGCAGAATTTAGGGACCAGAATTCCTATGAGAAGCCTACTTGATTTAAATCCATTTCTAAATGATGTTCACATAACTAATATGTCTGACTTGTCATTTTGCAATTTTTTAAAGTAGTAGTCATTTCGTAATTTTTTCTGTTGCGTGTGAATTACACGAGTTACTGCTTTCTTCATCTCTGTTACCTTTTGGTAGATGATAATGAATTTCGATGTACATTTTGCTTAATAATGCTAGCCCCAAACTTCTGGTTGGATTCCACTTGGTGGAGTTCATTTGTAATTCAACCATGTTTTGCCAGAGTTCTTGAACTAGGAGTAAAGCTAGAAGAAAAAGATGGGGGAAAACTACTACTGTTTTCTAAGTCCCATAGCCATTTTATGATGTGGCCAGGTATACTGCCCAAGCTCTTTAAATGCCCTAGGGGAGGAAAGCACAAAAATTCATATGTTGTGGTCTGGAGGCAGCTTGGGCCTAAAGAGTAATCTTTCTTTTTGTTATCTTCATTGTCAAGACCCTTGAAGAGATACTAAAATTTTTGAGAGGCAGGCATCTCTGGCTGATTTGAACCTCGACAATGTGTAATCCTAACTGTGGACCCTGAAATTGAATGCTTAATCTAATAAGCCACCTCGGGGTGACTGGTTGAGGCCACCCTTGAATAGTGACTTATTTATTTATTAATTTATTCTAAAACAAGGATATTTAGATAATTATAGTATTTTCAGATAACTCATTAGGCTATCAATTTAAACTCTTGATGGACAAAGGGTTCAATTTGAAAAAAAAAAAAAAATGATAGTTTGAGTACCATTTGAAAATATTATAGGTTGGATGGTAAATGAAATTTCCAGTAAAAAAAAATAAGAAAAAGAAAAGTAAGAAATAGGATTGTATTACATCAGGTGGCAGATCCTTCTCCTCCTCGCTGCTTGGATTTGATTGAGTCATTTTATCTATCTAATCATTATAATTTTTTTAAAATTTTAACACAAGATACAATAAATAATTCAATTTTTTTAAATTTTAAAATAAAAATAATACTAAAAAATTATATTATAATAATATTTTATTAAATTTTAAACTTTCATCTCATCTGTATAACCGAACTAAGACCTGATTTGGATGGATAGATGCTTTCATCTCATCCCATCTAGCTCAATATCTAAACTCCATTAACACAAACATTTTTAAATCTCAAATCTTCAACTTTTTCATTTAATCATTACAATTTCCTGAACTTAAAAACTTAAAAAAAAAAAAAAAATCAATTTTTTCAAATTTTAAAACAAAAATTATATTTAAATTTTATATATTATTTATTTATTTTTTTGTATCAAGATTTTGTATGATTGTTCTGTTGAACTGGTCTCATTTTTAAATTATTATGGTTCTGCATATGTTTGTACTTTCTATGTATGCAGGACTCATAACCATAGAGCGATGAGAAGTTGAGTTAGAATGAGTCCTATGGACACCTAGAGTGCCATATAGAACTCCTGGCGAGGGAACTTGGCGATGGGTTGATCTGTGGCATGCCCTTGTGTGTCACTAAAGCTAACTCTACCTTAAGCAAATAATCGATTGCATTTACGAATAGGAAAGTTATTTATGGCTAATAAGTAGATATGATGCACGCTTGGGGTCTGGTAATCACAATCTACGATTCTCCTGGGCCATGAACTCAAGCCAATGATCTTTAACCCTGTTGATTTTAAAATTTGGACTTTTTGTTCTTGTTCAAAACATCGGTGTTTGATTATTGTTGCTGGTTTGATAATCTTCCCAAAATTCAGCCTTGAAATTGTTTTGCTGAGCCAGATCGTAAGTGGATTTGGTGCCTGGTGCTCATCTATTCAATGTCAATTTTTATACAAGGATGTCATTTGTCAAGTTCCGTTGTTATTTTTATATCCTATTTATGTTTAGATATTTTTCTATAAGAAACTCACCTAATTTTGTGATGCAGTACCAAGAGAAGGGGGTGATCATCGGTTGGTCCGGACCAAAACCATTTGGTTAAACCCTAATCCTAAAAAACGTGGGTCGAAACTATTTGGTCCCGTCCCAATATCTATAAATTTTGAATAAGACGGAACTCCTATATATATATATTTTAAAAATATTTTTAATAATTTAATATATTATTTTTATATAATAATTATATAAGTTAATGATGTAATTTTTATCTAATTTATTATCATTGACCATATAAAATGTTTTTTTAATGAGTTAGTTACATAGTTTATGTTAATAAATCACTTAATTTTAATTTAATAATTTAAATAATTTTTTTTAATTAATTTATTTGGGAGAAAAAAATAAGTGGATCAGACCAACGGACCGGACTGAACCACCGGTCCCTATGAATGTTCGGTCCGGTCCGGTCCATTTTCTTCGGACAGGACCGGACCGAACCACCCACACCCGTAACCGAGAGCATGTTATCTTTATCGACAATACCTAGACAGTATTGATAATTCCAAAAAGCTCTATATGTACATCAATGGTCCTGGTGAAGACGTGAGTTCCTTATCAACATACTTTCTGCAATCAAATCATGCTTCTTTCTCTGTATTCTTGTTGATTGTGAGATATTTTCCTTTGCTAAAAACTTGCTCTTTGCAGCTTACTCCTAGCATGGCAATTTATGACACGATGCAGAGCTTGAGGAGTCCTGTCGGCACCCCTTGTGTGGGCTATGCCTACAATCTAGCAGCCTTTCACTTTTAGAATCTGACTTAAGTGATGACAGTATAACAAATCTCCCTCTCAGGGTTCCAATGAGTCTAAAAACTGCTGCTCGATGCTATATATGCCACTAGTGTGGGGGCATTTTGACTTACTATGTAGGGATTTTCACCTATGCGATTAATGATAAACAATGGTGGGCAGTCCTTTCCCTTTTTCTTCTCTATTTTAGTAATAATATTGGTTATTGCGAAATGCGGAGGGACGAGACTTTACCATTGTTCATGGAACATATTTTTATTTTGCGTATTATGTTTGCTGCAGAGGTGTGGAAGATGATTCTTTTGTGTATTATGTGGTGCATCTGGTTGGAAAGGAATGATAGGTGTTTTAATGATAGAGAACGTTTGTAGATGATCTCTGGAAGTTTTTTATGTTTTCCCTGTTTTCTTGGTTTTCAGCCATTGTTCTTAATGTTGGGGCAGTCCATAAGTTTTTGTTTTTGCTGTTTTAGTACTTGAATGTTCTTAGGTGTTTCTTTTGTATACTTCCTGTGTATATGGGCTGCGCCTATTTCATTCATTGAATAAAATTTTTACTTATAAAAAAAAAAAAAATTTATTTTGCGTAATATGCTCTGAGGCTTAAAACATGGATAGATATGGTGGAGATCAATGAGATGTTAACAGGGAGTTAGTTACCTTGAGAGTACGATTTAGATTGATTAGAAGAGCAAAAAGGAATACATGTGGATAAATTATGGGAATGTATACATTGATCCCAAATGTTGAGATTGAGGCATAGTTGAGTTGAACCTAATATATATGCCCTTTACATAGATTGCATGCTCCTTTTATAACCTTAATTCTTGAAAGCCAAAGATAATTCTATGTTTTCTGCCTTTGTATCTATCTCTAGTTCCTAATTAGGTGCATTCTCTTGTATACTACTTGTGTTCTTGGGCTATGCGTATTTTTGTATTAATAAAATTTCTTCTAGTTATATAAAAAAAAAAAAAAAAGTGAAAACATTCATTTTTTAAGGGTAACCACTTGCAATGCCTCTTTCAAGAATTGCACTACAAGCTCCTGCATGGTCAGGTGTGACAGCATGCCAACTTTTCATGTAAATCTGTTTGAGATAGTTTTTGTTGGTATAATTTTCATTTGCTTGTAATTTTATGCACATATGAAAGTGTCAGCCAGGCTGATGACATTCGTAATGAAGCAAACGAGCTTCTCAGAATCCATGCTTACCTTTTTAATGAGTTGGCTACGAAAACGGGCCAGCCTGTGGAGAAGGTTAGTTTGCTCTTCAATAAATCCTACATGGTCTTTTTGGCTGTTTATTTTAAGACCTATAAAAGATGCATACTTATTTTTAATTATGGGCACTGTTAAGAAGCTTTAAACATCTCCAAAATCATACACCATATTTCACATTCTACCAAACTAAATGTGCTTGTAAAATCTTCAATGGCCTTTTTAAATGCTCGTCTTAGCAATTTTTTCTATGGTACTCTTGGAGAGTACGTATGTTTTCCTCCATTTCTTGAACTGATCCATTTTGATTTCTGAAAGCATGGGGGATTATGATCAGCTTGAAAAACTATCTCAATGGATATATGCAGATTAACAAAGATTAACAAAGACTTGAGCAGGATGAAACGCTTTAATGCTCAGGAGGCTCTTGAATATGGATTAATTGATCAGATTGTCAGACCACCTCATATCAAGGCAGATCGATGCGCCTCCCAAGGATGCAGGAACGGGGCTTGGTTAGTGTATCATGTGCGTTGCTTGAGATAATTTATGTTTGACATTTCGTAATGTTTCCCGACTTTATTTATAGACAGGGTAGAAATATTCACTTTGTAGTTAGAAATAGTTTATATATATATTCTTGTGATTATTTTGAGTTTGATGGCGCTTGAATGAGCACTAATTTTATAAAGCAATATTTTGTCTGGATCTTCCTTCTTTGCTACATTTCTTGTTAGCATCATCCTTCAATATTATATCATATCTATTGCTAGAATTTATAATGCATTGTTTTTGTCCCTAAAAGTGGATGCATCTGGAAATGAGAAAAATAAACAAACTAAGGAATAATATCCCCGACAACAAGATGGGGGGAATCTAGAAATAAAAAACTGCTGTGTTGGAACACATTTACATACGATGACTTGATGTATTATTATGCTTCATAGCCGTTTAGCTAAATCAGATCGAGCTGGTTACTACGTAGTACTACGTACATAAGTCCCTTAGTCTCTCTTTCCTCCATTCTTCATTGACCTTGGCAATAAAGCTTTCGATTCTTCTGTTCAAACAATCGTCATCTTCTTCTTCATCTTGCCAAAAGATATCGTCATCACTAGTATCATCATCATCATCATCATTATCTTCAACATAACCATCCGAAGCACCAAAACATTCTTCCTCGTCATCGTCCTCCTCCTCCTCCTCAACGTGGTCCCCAGTCTTGTATTTCATATCTTCCTCCCCTTCATTCAAAGGAAAGAAGAGAGGCCAAGCCCCATCAACTTTTTGTGAAGCTCTGTAGTTTCCAACAAGCATGGCTATGATTATAATGTTAAAAACTGAAAACAGGAGAAGCGGACTAGATGAGAATCCATGAAGCTCGGTAGCCAAACACATGAGAAGTACTGGGGGTGTCATTATCTCGACAAATCTCATATCCCCAACCAATATACAAAAATGGGTAATAGGTGAAAAATTGTGCTATCGTACTGATCATGTTGAAGAGAGAATTTATATGGCTGAGTTATTTAATCACTCAAATGTGGTTTTCTTCGAAAGAGAAATAGATTGTGGGGGTGGTATTCCATTATTTTACGTGGAAATTCAGGAAGTACACCTCGTTACGGAATAAGTACTTTTAAGCATGATATAAATTAAACCCCGAAACTTCCTCTATATTGTCCACTTGATTTTAATCGTGGATTCGTGGGAAGTATCCATATGGCGGCAATGGCCAACCCAAATTTCAATTCTTCAATTCCAAGCATTTTTTTTTTTTTTGGATTTATCCGAAAGAATCGCAAGATGATATCATACATCAACCGTTTAATAAATTATTATTTTTTAAAATGATAAATTCAATAATTAATGGTTTGTACCATCTTATCCTTAAAATATAAGTGATAAGAAGGTAAAATATATAACATTTTCCTCTCGAGACTTGTAGCATCTGTTGCCATAAAGGGTATGACTTTTTTCATTACACCTTAGGGGTTGAGTTCCATTTTTTTTTTTTTTTTCCTGGGAAATTTCCTCACGCACCCCATTTGCCCATTTGGTGCATAAATTCTAGCTCATGTATGTGGGACTTTCTGACGGAATATTTAAAATACTATGGCATAAACTAAAGCCCCTTTCATTTGGGAAAGGTTTGAATGCGATTGGTCATCGAAACATATGATGGCACAAATTGTTGACGTGATAGTACTTTTGAATTCAATGCAAAAAGCGCGTGGAAGTGGAGTGGCGTCGAGCTCCAGACCTATTACAACTTAGTTTACATTTCCACATCAAGAACTTTTCGTACCAAAAATATTGTTGATGACATAACACCCGTCTCATGTGGATGATTGCCTGGACCATGAGTTTGATAGATTAGCAATATGCATTCCTATTTGTTGTTGACCTGGCCTGCCGTATTGTGTAGTCCGTGTTCTCATCTGGACTAGCTACCTTATTTTATTTTATTGTTTGTTTTATTGATGAAACAAGTCGATCACAATGTTGTTTATTTTTTATCATTCTCGTGGTGATGGCAAGAACTCTGAGTGGCTTAACTTGTAGATCAATAAAACAAAGAGTACTTCAAGAAATAGGATCATAACTATTGAAGGCACTCGGAACACATTATCTTTGACCAACGTTTTTTTCCTTAATACTAATATTATTAGGGATGACAATATGTAACATAATCTGTAAACTCAACACGAACATGGTATAAAAATAGTAGGTTTTAGTTTTGTATAAATAGGTTCGGGTTAAAATAGATTGATCTTAAAACACAATTAATAAATGAGTCAATAATAAATCAACCTGTTTAACTTGAAATCAATCTATTTAAATTTTACTTCAAAATTACAATTTTATTATTGTTGGATTGTAATATTGGTATTTCTCAATATGTTTATATTTTTATTGTTGAAATATTAATTTTGGATTTATGCTCATATTTGTTATTGTTGGATTTCTAATATTAATTTTTATTATATGTTAAAATCTGAAAAATATTGATATTTTTTATTAGTAGATAGTCTTATTATTTTTTTAAGATATTGTGGCTATTAATAAATATAGATTTTACTTTTTATGTGAGATTAAGTTAATTAGGTCATATGAGTTATGTGGGTCAGTTCAACTCATTTACATAAAACGGGTTTAAAAGGATTGAAATTGATCGTGCTGTGTCAATCTATTTCTAATTAATTATTAAACAGGTCGTATTGTGTCACCCATTATTTAAATGGATCATATTAGGATTTGAATGTCTTGACCAGTACTTTAGTTTAACGGTTGTGTTCGGGTTGATCTATATAGTCGAATATCTGTAACTTCATACGATGCGAAAACAAATTCCCACCCTTAAATATTATATCATCACAAGAGAATTAGTTAAAAAGGGTGAGAGTGAATGCTAGTTACAAACAATACAGAAAATACAACAAATTGTCATAATCCAGTATGATCCAAAATGAGCCAAATGCTCAACGCAAATTATTCTCATATATAAATAAGAATGATGTGTATAAGAGGCGATATGTAGATTAAGGAACAAATAGAGTGATTCTTAAGCATCAATTCGTACTGATGATATATTCTAGACAAAAATTGGACAACATGATAATAAATCTTAGAGTATAAATGGTATTTGCAGTTATAGATTGCATAAGCGGTGTGCAGTTTTTCTGAAAAAAATGAATAAATAAAAAATTTACATGAAAAATTAATTTTTTAATAATACTTATATAACTCATTATTGTATAGCATTACACAAGGAGTAGCAGGCCATGAACAATATGTATCTAGAATGCGTGGTTGGTGTTGGTAAGTGAGAAAGTCGTAATTTGTAAAAGCAATAAGAAAAACCAAGAAGAAAAGAGAAAAAGAAAAAAAAAATGGAGGAAAAGAACCGAGAGGGTGGGCAATGAGGAAAGGGGCCTTGGTAGGGGAGATGGAAGGCTACTAACTCACCGCGGAACTCCCAAAAGAGGTGGATGAATCATGAACCGAATGTGTATCGATGAAGGCCAGGAGAGAGTGATCAGCAAAATAACCAGGTAGAAAACACAAGCCTAGTCAAAATAAAAGATAAAGAGAGCATTGAATCATCGGAGAACTAGGTTTGTTTGTTTGTTTGTTTTTTTTTTCGATTTTCTTTGACAGTGTAGTCAATATTCATAATTAGATCAAAAGTTTGATCATGACGACCACAATATTGCAAGAGGAATATAATCATCCCGCAAGATGACATTTTTTGGAGAACCATTGCGGAATAACTAAACACTGGAGACGTGAGTTCAATTCAGAATGTCCAAAACAACTTTCAAATCACAATCACATCAATTCAAGAAGGAAGGTTCAAGTGTAGATGATGTTACATCAAACTATTCTACTCGACAACAGCGGCAACATAGGTGGTCTACACTCAGCTAAAACTAAGATAAAATTCAACCTAAGAAGGGAAGGGGAAACCCCTGCACTACAACAACAGGCTGTTACTGCTATATATATATATATATATATATAGCTGATAGAAGTTTACAGACCAAACAAACGCAGCGAAAGTGAGCTTCAACTAATCGAGTTCCATTGCCAATGTGGTCAGTAACAATCCCGTACTGCACAACAATGTGAGGCCCTTTATATTACCCTCCAGGTAGAGTTACGTTAATGTCAGTAGGCTTATTCCTGGAATCTGGTGGCAACGAAGACCAAGGCTCTGCACTAGATATAGGAACAGCTGCAGTAGGCGTGGCAATTGATACGTACTCATGTTTCAGTTTTTTGGGCTTTTGTTCATGCTGATTCCCTGTCAGAAAACTCCCAACTACGACCTGTTACATACCAACAAGAAGGTAATATCAGAATTTGACCCCATGCTATGAAACTGTCTATACTGATCATCATTTCCAACAAGGTGATGAAAAAAGATTTGGATTGGAAACTAGTTCTCGGTTCTCTTTTGCACCAATTTGTAAAAGTAAGAGCCATGCCTGCACGGGACTTGCAGCTACTAATAGACCAGCAACACCGCCACCTACCACACGCCCATCTGGACTTGCCAATGAAACACTCATCCCACCAGATCTGCTCCTCGTTCCCCCACTTTCATTTGGCATGAATGATCCAGATAACGACAATATCTCAAAACGACCCTGTGAGAACAACAGCATAAAGATCTTGGGTATATGCTAGCTTTTTTAGCAGCAGATAATTTAATGACTTGATAGAATTGATAGGATCATAAAATGATACATATAATAGAAGGTGATATGATGAGAAAATGGCCAACGGTTTGGTCAGAAGGTTTGGCACAGTGGCAGATATTGGATTGGAATTGTGATTGTCAGACTAATAGTAGCAGCCATCACTTTTATAAACAATAATGACAAAATAAATACATACAAAAACTTTGTACTTCTAAGTTTGGGACCAATGGCACTGACCACCAGACAGGACCAGCAGACACAGTGATGAATACGGATGAACAGACTAGATGGCGGTCCACATGACCGAACATAAATCAATTACTAGAACTAGAAAGCTATCACTTTTCTCAATGCAGATTCCAGCAAGGCCAACATGGCAGGAATTACTAACTTAGAATGAAACTCATTTAATGAAGTTGATCCTCCAATATAAAGGTCCACCAGCTTTTTAAAGGGGGATAAATTGCATCACCTCATATGTCAATGTACCCCCAGAAGAATCAGGCTGGCGAAGTGTAACGCTTGATATCACGCCATTTGCAGAGAGAATGCATATAGCTCGAGGCCCTTGCTGAGAAAATGATATGACCTTCATTGTAACATCCTGCAACAATCAAGAGGAACATCACCTTTATGATAAAATTCAATTTAATTGCTTGAATTAGACATTAAAAGCATACAAATAGGAAGTACTACCAAATCGGCTCGGAATGTCCTTGAGCCATTACCCCTACAACCCCCAGGGGTGCAAAGTCTAAGCAGAAGTACAAAGTTTGGTGACCATTCCCCCGCCCCAGGGGCAATACAAAAAAAAAATGCCGTCAAATAAAAAAATCAAAATTGATACAACATTGACCATCCAATTCTCATTGATTTGTAGAGTTTCAGAAATTAGTAAAATATATATATATATATAGGCACAAGTAATCAGTATCCACATTAGGCCCAAATTAGGAAAGCAAATAGATTTTAAACCCTACAGAATTTTCCCAATTACAAAAACCTTGTTTTTATGTGCTTGTTGACGTGAGAATTTAAAAGAATTTGCATTGGATGATGTCCTCCTTCAATCAATTATAGGTCAATATACTGTAAACTTGTATGATAGAGAATGAACAGAGGTTGAGGGCTACTAGCATCCACTCTTGCCATTGCAATCAATTATGTAGTAGGAAATGTTTATAGCCAAGACATACAATGGGTATGTGAACTGGCGGTACACATATACACTACTAAAATAAAACCTCCAATCTGCTCAGAAGAAGAAACCACATATACGCTATTAAAATAAACTGAAACCAATTTACACTAGTAGTTCACTTTTTGTAAGATATTCAACTATCCTAGAGAAAAAAAGGATACCCCAATGCAATGCAGAAAAATAAGTTTTTTCTTCATCGATAGGCTAAAGTACTCTGATCATGTACCAAGTAAATCTATGGGAAATAAGTTAGAGGCCAAATTTCTTGTATTCAAAGATTGTTATTCTTCTCTGACCATGAAATCAAGATATTATCTTTTTTTTTTTTTTTGGATAAATAAAAGTCAAGATGTTATCTTCATATAGGCCAACCATAACACAGCAGAATTTCTTTCAATACATTCAAAGGCACCTTTATTTTCAACAATTACCTCGCCGGAATTAACAGTGATGATATGGGGTGTAAAATTGGCACCAACAGAGCATGCAACCCATTCACCTACAGAAGATTCTTAATATATCAGTAAACACAATAAGGAACCTCCTCTCTGCAGTAAGTTTGAAAAATTCACTAGCCATACCAATATATAGCATGTTTACCACCGAATAAACAATGTAAATTGCCTCATAATTTTTTTTCTTTAAAGCAGAAGATTTAAAGAAAATAGAAATCTCATAGGTATCATATCTATTGAAACATGCAGAGACTTTGTTCAACTAAGGGCTATATCATTTTTTAAAATAAATGAATTCATCACTGATCGTATAAAAATGATAAACTGACTTTCTCAATGAGTACTCATGACATACGTACCACAATAAAAGAAATTAAAATCACAAAATAGCCATTATTTGTGAATATTGCATCTCACCAGGGGAAGATCTCATATTGGTACTGGCAACATGCCCATTTTACATAATAGGATTTCTCGGAATTTAAAAGTTATCACATAATAGGTTTCCACACCAAGGCTCAATCTAATTCCGCAGTACTTATGTCAGAGAGTTGAATGCCAGGAATTCACATATTCCAGATAAACTTATGAATGAATAGGACATTATTGAGTCAGTCAAGTTATTCCTCATAAATGTAATTTTAACACACCATACTTCCATTCCCTTTTCGTTGTCCTATTCACTTCCAAACAGCAGATAGTCCTATCGCTTGTGCTTGCTTTTCACTCTCAAGACAAAGGTCTCTCTCTTCTATAAAGCGAAGCAAAGCGAATGGCGCTGAAGTGAAGAAAGCTCAATAAACACACGCGAACATGATGCAAGATTTTGCTAACAGACTAAAAAACGAGTAATGCTACATACAGTCACTTTTGCTTTCTTTCAGCACACTCTACTGATGTGACTGACTGTTTTAATTTTTTTTAATATACAATTAATCACATCAATGGAGTGCACAGAAGAGTACGTAAAAGGCAAATAAAATTTTTGGTCTGGTAAATGTAGATGCTATGTTTTCATTCCCAAGTTCACATTACAACCATGCATAACAACTTAATTCTGGCTGATGTTGCAGAAACTGTAGCATACAACTTTCCTACAACTGATTCCCAATGTGGCGAAAGAGTTTAAGATATCTTGAAGGAGTGCAGGCAGTCAGGCACTCTAGACCACATAAATAAGAGGAGGGAAGATGAGAGAAGTAAAAAAAAAAAGGTCCTGATTCATATTCAGATTTCCAACTGACTTGGTAGACCGAATCAAAATACATAGTAAGAGGTCAGAATATTGAAGACCCTTAGATACTTCTAACCATATCCCCAGAAACCAACAAAACACCGACTCAGAACTAAATATCTAGAGAACGTGGAAACAGCTTCCCCCTTCCCCCTTCGCAGTGACGGCTGTTGAAGTTAAGTTTCGAGTCCAACGTCTGTTCACATCACTTACAAACTTTTACCAGGTACCCGAAATTGGCACCTTGCACAATTTTCTTCCTAAAAAGGTGAAATGAAAGCCATATTAAGAAGATTCCATCTTTCTCACACTAGCGCAAAAAACTCGCCATCTTTTCAGAACTACCAGAAACATCAAGTCTCAAGATCTCACTAAGGGCATCCAATCAGAGGTCCCACACCTACCCCCCAAGCATCCCTAAACTCAAGATCACTTCTCCGCAAAACCAAACCAAAACCACCCCGGGGCCCGGACTGCATCAAGAAAACACAAACTACAAGCAAAAACACCCAGCAATCCGATCTTTAACCATAAAACAAACACAGTAGAGCAGATTTCAAGCGTATCTAGCCATACACATTTTCCCCGTACCTATATTCTCCACCTCAAACTTGGTCTTGCTCACCGAGCTGGCTGGCTTCACTTTTCCCCGCTTCTCGGTCGAGAAGTCGATCACCGGTGGCGGTGCGGAGGATGATATCGGCTTCGGAGACAGTGCCATCGTGACGCTACCGTCAAGCCCGTACTTCCTAGGCCGACCTCTCTTCTTTTTTGCCGGCATAGCTGGAGCCACCACAGCCGCAACCGTTGAAGGCGGAGCGCTCACTTGCGCCGCCGCAATCGGCGGCGGAGCTGATCCAGGAGTCTGAGCCGGATTTTCCGTCCTTGGAGCTACATGGTAGTCCGACGGAGCATCTGATCCTACCACTGTAACCCCACTACTTGCCTCCATAGTTAAACTCCACAGGTTTTTCTAAAGCTTCTATTCAAAGCCCCATTTTTCTCTTAATCTAAATCACCAGAAAAAAATAAAATCCAAGAGATTTTGAAAGATATGAAAACCCAAAATAAGAAAAAACTAAACTTCGAACCCAAAACCAGAAATAAAAAATAAAGAAAAACAAAAGCTTCAAATTTTAGAGCTTATGAAGCTTCTTTTGAGTGTTAAACTAGCAGAAGAGCTTGAAGAAAATATTATTGCAGAACTAGCAGTAAGATTTCTTCTGCAAAACTAAAGACTGTTGCAAAGCTAAGCTGAAACAGAGCTCTGTGAGTGATGATCCTTTTTTTTTTTTTTTTTTGCTGTAAAAATTATTTTTATTTTTAGGAAATTGGGTGAGATTGAGAGGAAAAAAAAGACTGAATTTTGTGCTCTGTGATTTTTGATTTTGTGATTTGAATGAAAAATGCAGAGATAATAAGAAACCTTTGTTTTTGTTGTTTTAGCTAATTGGTGCCTAACTTTGCAAAGACTGTCCGAATTGAGATTAAAAAAAAAAATAAGTGGGAAAAGAAAATATTGAATAATGGACAGTAATGAATATTGTTTAATATTTTATGATTAAAAACATTGATTTTTGAGTTTTGGTTGGAATCTGTTGAAGATAAAATATAAAATAAATTTGAAAGTGGGTGGGGGAGTATTATTTTTTTCCTTTTTCTATTATTCTCTGCTTTTGTAAAAGTAGACAAACCGAAATAATAAGTAATTATTATCAACATTATCATATTTCTTTTTTTTATTATATCATGTCTTTTTGTACTGTAACATATCATATCTTTATTTTCTACCCAATATTATATATATATATATATATATATATTTTTTTTTTAGGTGAATGGAAAGTAAAATTTGGTTGCCAAGAATTGAAGAAATTGTTTAGATAAGGAAACGAGAGGGGTTGTCCAAGGCAAGCATCCCTTTTTTCTGGGTGACATAAGCATTACTCTGTGCAAGCAAAGAGTGATAAAAAAGCATAAGCAAAAATATTATTTTTATTCAACACTCTTGCTTTTTTTCATTTTTAAACAGTATGTTCTTCTATTTTATTTTATTTATTTGATAAAAATAATGGATATATTTCCATTTCCCTTGCTGAGAGAAGTGAAAAGTAAAACAAAAACAGAAACAAACAAAAGAACAGTAGTGTTTCACTCCATAACGTATTTATTATCTTGTTTTAACCCTTTATTGCCCAAATCTTGACTTGGTAAACCACTTTTCACAAGGAAAATGACCTGAAAAATAAGTAACAATCCTCCTACACAGTTATCTACATCGATAGTTCTGGTCCCCAGTAGTCTGATAAAATGCCTTATTAATTACTCTTATCACAAAGTTCTCAACTTTGTAAGAAATTACATGCATCTTAAATTTCCTCTGTTTCTCAAAATTAAATGAATCCCATTTGATAATTCAATGAATCGGACTGTCCCAGTATGCTTTTCACTCTTTTATGAGAGACTGTGGGAAAGTGGTAGGGGAAACCTATCTGGATATGGCCCTTTTCCTCAATTTTGTATCATTTCCAAGAGCCAAAGGAGAGCTTTAGAATATATATGTCATGTGTGTTAGATGGCCACTGGATGTTAGTGGTGCTGCACATGTTGGAGCTTTTCAATGCATGCTGCTAACCCTATTCTCACTTCTTATCCTCTGCAGAAAAAAGATAAAACAAATAATAAAATAATAAATATATTTTATTGAGAACCCCACCTGTGCAGAAGATGTCATGGCCAAAACCGAAGGAAATTCTTAACCCTGGTTATAAAGTTAGATACTGACTGGTATATTTTTATTGGCCCAAGTTAATTTTTAAAAAAATAATAATAATAATAAAACAAAAAACTTTTGTTATTTTTCTAAGGATGTTTAATGGAAGTGGTTTGGAAAATGGGGGAGAGGAAAGTGAAATGCCTTCAAATAGACAATTATATTAATTTTAAAATGGGACCACAACCATTGACTAAACAAATACAAGTTGAGAGAGAACATATTGTATAATAAATATTCCCCAAGATTGGAGGTATCTTTTTCTAAACAAGGTTTTTAGTTAATTTACCCCAAAATAAAAAAAACAAATGGGGTTTTAATAAATAAATAATGCTTTGATAATCACAAGCTAACTATTTAATTATTTTAGCAATTAATAATTATGGTGACGAACTCGATGTACATTACCATCATACAACTTTCTTTTTTTGGTTTATTTTATAAATAATATTACGTACAGTCGTGGAGTGCGTAAACGTTATGCAGTCACTTTGAAAAATAGTGAGGTCCACTATTTTTTTATTATTATTATTATTTTTATGTAAGTCTCATATTTGTTCAATTTTTTTTACAATGATTATGGGACACTTACACTCAAGACTACAAAAATCATTTCTCTTATTTTATATGGTATATACTCAAGCATATATGCATAATTTCATTTTAAAACATTAAAAAAAAAATTGTCTTTTATTTTATTTTATTGTTTTTCCCCCATCTCTTTGTGTGGCGGACCTAACTTGTGGAAAGGGAAAGGGGCATGTTATAAAGCGATTTTGACACAAAGGGAATTACCACTCCAATGTACATTGTATAGGTGTTTCGGGTCCATGTCAAAAAGACAAAGACTGGAATCCCATATATGGAGTAAACACATATTTCATTTAATTTTTAATGACTTGGCCTGTTGTTGAAGAACCAAGTACAAGGAGGGAAATAAATTTTCAAAATTATTTTTATTTTCCTTTTTGGCACTACCAAATTGGGCTACCTTCTGCTGAAGTTTCATAGGGAAAAGGCAAAGTTTACTGGCCCACGAAGCAGGTCAAAGGGGCCGAAATATGTAGAGCCAATTTTTTATGATCATTTAATTTTCAGGGCCAGGGCCTTAGTTAAAGTTTTATATGTAGGCCCAGACAGGCTTTCATTCAAGCCCATATTCATCCTCACATTTGCATGCAAATAGGCCTTATTTTCAATTCATTGGAATCGTTTTATCCTCAGCTTAGGTTGCAAGCCTATGCAAGTATCAAGTATGTAGCCTTGGGCCAGTAAAGCAAACCCTAAGAACTCGGATATTGATGGGCTTTAAGGGTTTTCACTTTTATACATTTATCTACGTGTGTTCGGGTTTTTGTAGTTCTGCAACCTGATAAAAGCCCAAGTCCATAATAATTGGGATTGTTTCATTGATTCTTTTGTATCGCCTCATAACCTTTTAGCCCGTTTCGTTTCATCAAGTGTACAATCTCGACTCGTGATTTGAAATCCGTCATATAAAAATTTCTTTCACCACTTACATAAAAGTATCGGGAAGATTTTATGCTTATTTTAATTTTTGAGGAATCATATAGACATACCTTTTTATAATTTTTTTATTATTATTAACATAGAACTTCAAAAAAAAAAAAAATTAATCAAGACAACGCAATATTATAGTACTAGCTAGTTGTAAAATAGTTATCATTATAACTTTTTTAAATTTTCACATAAAATATAATAAACAATTCAATTTTTTTAAATTTTAAAATAATAATAATATTAAAAAATAATATTATAACAATAATTTATTCAACTTTCAATTTTAATCTAAAATCATCTTATATCATCTCACTATCCAAATTGTACCCAAAATTATCGTATGAGTATCATTGTTCATCAATTGTCACAAGTTTTTGATATGAAACAGGGCATGAGGATTTTCTCGTATAAAATCAAAAGGAAAATATAGAGAGATATATGATCCAAATTAGATCTAAACCTAATACCTATTCATGGCCGAAGTCAACTCAAAAGTTCACTTTTGTCTTATATATAGTCATGAAGAATAAATGTAGAGAATTATTATAGTCACAAAGATTTTACACAAAAATAATTTCATATGATCTGTTATATCTACTTTACAATAAAAATAATTTTATAATTTGACGTATCACATGATGAAGACATATCAGTTTATGAGAATACTTTTGTGTGATACATTTATGGTTAAAGTATTTCTCGTAAAATATGGTTTATCAACGAGGATGAATGTGAATATAATTTGGGGCAAGTTGGAGAATATATGTGAAGCTTTGCTTAGTCACATCATTATCACCATGGAAGTCGCATGGCATCAACAATAAGAACATCTACATGAATATAACAACTAGGGATGCCCGTCCAACGTGTAGCATCATATATACTGCAAAGATTTCCACAAAGTTGTATGGGACTCTTCTTTCTAAAATTATATATATATATATATATCTTCCATGTCCACTAGTACTACAGTCCCGTCAACTCGACACCACAACAGTAGTTCACGAAATCCACGTAGAAATGGCCAAGTACAGGCATCGGACAGATTCCACATACAAAGAGAAAAGGAGTTGAAGATAGCAGCCAAAGATTCTTAGGAAGCAGATGATTTTGTTGTATTCTTTGGTCAAACTGAAAAGGTTGGCTCATTCGAGATCAGCTGACAAAGTTTTCAAGTTATTTGGCCGGCTTGCTTTTTAGTGCTATTATATATATGGAGTTGTTTGTGCAGTTTTTTGAAGTAGCACTTCATATATATATATATAACATAGAGATGAGAAGGAAGATGAACATAGTCTTTTCAGAGTGTGACGACAATTTTGTAATTTTCTCCCACAAAAATAAGTTGTACGTTGGCGTCTTTGGCTTCATTGTTTGTTCATATATATAATTTGGGTATCCCAAGGGTCAACTGATCATCTAGCTTGATTTTAACGAAAACTTGCTTTCAACATGACAAAACCCCCCGGCCAAGGCGGCTACCTTGTTTGGCCAAATGTGTATGCTTGAGTCGAAACAAAATTACATGAATCTTGTCTGTCTTATATGCAGGAGATCGAGGTACGTACTTTGCCATTTTCAAGGAACACCAGTACAGCTCCTAATTTTTTATAAATTTGTTTGGTAAAATACAGCATGCTGCACCTATTTAATTAAGTTGGGTAGCTGAAGCTCATTATTTTCAATATCGCAATTTATAAGGACCGCCAACAATATAAATTTAAGGTATAGATCTCTATATATCAATGTTTCGTCTATTAATGTAGTATCCGATGACAACTCGGCAAAGACAGCTAAGATTCTGATCCCCTAAAGAACAGCCCCAGCTACTAGGTACGTAAAAGGGCCATAAATGAGATACCATTCCCACATGTTTTTTTTTTATTGCCAGAAACTTCAAAGCTACGTGAACACAAAACAAAAAGAAGAGATCAATAGTACTCCATATATAGGATGGAGAAGCAAAAGCATAAAAGATCAGATTCCAATTACAAAAATAGAAGAGACAAGTCTCATTGCTAAGCAATCGCTTTGTTGATTCTCTAATCAAAACTCTTAAAAAATTAGTAGATATAATGCCCCGCCCCCCAAAGAATTTGGATACTGCATGCACAATACGATATATGCAGGTTAATGAGGAAAACGACAATATATTAAGCTAATTTATGTGTTGTCTTATTTCCTTTCTTTCTTGATAGGTATGGTAGGGATAATGTGCGTGTTGCGTTCATGCATTTTGTCTCAACTCTCGAGTAAACTACCGAGTTAATTGGTTTCATGTGAGTTAATCCGCTAAGCCTTTTTGCTCAATCAATGAATCTTTTTCTTGGTAAGTAGCTAAAGGAATTTATGATGATTGTAACACGCTTTTGCTCAGTTATTTTGCTGACTAATTGCTCGTCAGCAGAAGGCACGCACGACACACCGGCCATTAGATACTGCATGCACTAAATTTTAGCTGTATGCTTTTAAGTGAATTAAACACCTCTTACCCCAAGTGCTACTTGCACATATATGCACTAAAATTACGCTTCAAGCTGGAAGCATTAAGCATCAAAAGCCTAACTTTCAACTGTATAACATAAATGTGATGGGATGGTTCATGGCATTTTAAACGTATTTCCTTTAAAATTTGAAGACAGTGCTGCCAGTTTTCTGTTTACACTCAAGAATCAACCTAATAATTGGTCGGAAGCCATTCTGTGTCTTTTAAAGTCACGTGGGGCACCTTCCTTTAGGTTTGCTTAATAAAGGGTGGAAATGAATATGCCAGCAGAAGCTGACTCTTGGGGTTTGTGAACAATCTTCTGAAACTTAGAGGGGAAAAAATGCTTTGGAACAAGTTCGGGGAAGGAGTGCCTCGGCCACATTGATTTATGTCGACGGTGTTCGGCAGTGAATCACTAGGCTATATCGTAGGCAGCCAGCGCTATTACTGAGCCGACTGGTGCTACATATGCTGCCCTGACACCTCAAGTTGCTGCTTGCAGCTGGCATTATATGGCAATGCTTTGATTGACTCTTTGAAGTTAGGTCTTGATGTGTTAGATTGGATTTAAAGCTCAAATTGCTCTCATTATTTTATATCTGCAATTTGCAACAAATTCATTAATATTGTATGTGAAGAACAATTTTACAACAATTAACAAATCAAAGTGAAATACTTCCTCTCCAAAAATATATTTATTTATCTCCCAAGATTCGATATTTTCCTTCATGGTTTTTGAGCCCCAAATCCATACAAGATTTCAACCTCGCATGTGATATGTAGCCTAATTTCCACCGTCTCAAGAGAGGCAGAGAGACCAGACAAGGCAAGTCCATCAAAAGCAGAGCCATTGTGAAAAAAACAAAAAACACAGAGGTTGTTCAAGTCAAAGGGAGTCATAATACACGACTGTGCACGTGATTTTTCATGCTGTCACTCACTCTGTACGTACATAAACATACAATTGGCCAATTCGGCCTCCCCACATAAACCGCCGCGCTTAGCGCCATGTTCAGTGTTCACCAGTCACGTACAGTCCATTTGTCTAAAGTCAAAAACCTAAGCTCCTCGAATGGTCCGGCACCACTTGGCCAACACTACTTTGTAACATAGATTCCTAGAGCTTAGCAGGCACTGGGCGTTGAATAAAAGCTGTACCCCTAAATCCATGTCCCAGCAAATGGTATTTCTAAAGCCATTAGAATTACTAGTAATTAAAGTGACTGAAAATGACAAAATATAAGACCAAGAACAACATTCTTTAAGCATGAAAAAAATATGCAAACAAAAAGAATAGATGAATACAGGGTTGGAATTTTCAACTCTACCACTTCTGGGATCGACTATCTGTTGGGAGTCATGGTATTCTATTTTTGGGACAGATAAAAAAACGTAGGAAAGACATCTAGCCGCCTCTCTTCCAGACTCACATTATTTGTTCTTTTTGACCACTTTCATCTGCAGTGTGTCCTCATTTTCAGTAAATAAATCAGGCATGATTCAGAGCTTTAACATATTCAATCATAGGCTATAATAATTTAGGCTTGGGGTTAATTTGTTGTAAGTTATAATATATTAGAAACTATCATGCCAAACAAATTGAGAGGCTATGTAACTTAGCCACGAATCTTAATTTGTCAGAACTTACTAAAATACAAATTACAAAGCATCCACTTGTGTTAATATTTACATTTTGGATGGCTATGCTAAACAAAATAAATAATAATAATAATAATAATTTTTTTGGCTGAATTATTATGCTAAAAAACAAATATATCACTCCAAAGCATGTACATTAATAATTGAATATATATATATATATATATATATATATATATATATATATATAAATGTCATATCCAATAGGATAAGAATAAGGGTAGTGGTGTATGAGATCTCACATTATTTGGAAATGAGAAATTCTTACTCTTTATAAGGTTTCAATAGGACTCTGATTGTATCATTGACTAGTCGTTTTTGTGTATAGACCATGTGATTTGAATCTTCCATTAGAATGTTAAAATATATATATATATAGATATAGGCTATCTAATACATATATATTGGCAATCAAGATCAAGACAAAATTAAAATTAACTTATAATATAGCCCTAATTTGAATTCATGCACAAAACTAAAAACTGAATAATTCACTTCTTTTTTTTTTCAGTTTAATTGTTCTAAAATAATTTTTTTTATTTATAAAATTTTGAAACCATTTTTTTCCTTCCTTTGCATGTGAACATTTATGAGGGGCCCTGACGGTGGTAGGCGCAGTAACATGTTATCGGGAGGTATTTATGAGTGCCAACCATATAACTTCGGCATATATAACTGGCACTGCCAGTCGATTCAAATCTAAGTAAAGTCACTCCGTATGAACTCCACAACATTTATGAAAATCAGTTCTACTCCATGATTCGGGTCACCTACTCTTCCAAAGCCCTTTTAATGTGCAACAATGAAGCAAAGGAGAAAAAATAAATAATAATGATCGAATGTCGATAGAATACTAATGCATCTTTTTATAATTCTATCTAGTATTAAATGATCGAATTTCATAAAGTACTATAGGAGTGACCTAATTTAAAAGGAAAAGGCTAAGTGATCTCCTAGCTTTGTCCCCCTCTAGTTTTCTTTTCTTTTTTTAATAATTAAAGAATTGATTATTAATAAATTGTCTATATTTTTTTAACTAACAATAACTTTAAAAAATAAATAATGAGACTGAATAGCATCCATTTTGAAAAGCTGTTGGCTTTGGATAACCGAGATATAAATTCTCCAGTCCGACAGTTGGACCCAAGAGTCGTTTCCGACAGATGAAATTGTTTATATTGTGATGTTGACCGATGCGTGCAAGATTTTAAAAATACCCAAAATTATTCATTTTATTCAATTTAAGGAGAGGCTGTGGGCAAAGGGTGACGAGGGCATTCCCAAAAAAAAAGAAAGGAAGAATTCCGAATGATAGACTCAATCAGAGAATATTCTTTAGGATATAGCAGGAGAGTTTAATAAAATAAAAAATGAAGTCAACCATTATAGCTAGGTACTTAAACAAAGTCAGTCATTATGTACACATTTTGTGCTATTTTCTTCTACCTAATCTGTCTCAATCCTATCCCTTCAGCGGTACCACCAACACCCACAAAAGAACCCCCTTTTAACTTTGCCACCTGTTTCCCCCTACACATTAATTCAAAACCCTCCTCCAAATAAAAGCAAAGCATTTGAAAATGGTGGAGAGGAGGAGCCATCCCTCCCTCTCCCCCGACAAGTGTCTTCCTATCTATTAAACCAACCAAACCCAACCAACTATAGCAACTTCCATCACCAAATTCCCTACCTTCTCTATCTCTCTATTTATGTACACAAAGCCCAAACCTGAAGCAAAAAATATTAAGCTACAATCCCAAATTAAGAATATGATCTGATCAATCCCAAGTTGTACAGATTCCTTCTCACTAAGCTCCCAAGTGACAACAACACGGCCCCACCGACCCCAACAGCTTGCTCTTCCCTCTCCAACTTTTCGTGACAAAGTAATGGCAATTCCTTGACTTTCAAGTTACTCAATCCGATTTTATGCCTTACGGCTTCGATGAGTTTTGGGTCTGCAGTGTTCCCAATCGCATCCGTTACATAAAAGAAGTTGAGAGCCATGTCGCTCTGGGTTGATATCTCGGCTCTTGTCACATTAAGCCCATTCTCTCGGAACGTTCTTGTTACATCGGCCAAGAGCCCCTGCCTGTCCGCCGCAAAAAATTCCAGCCTCACGCCCTGTAAACGAAAACAAAGTAAAATCAGACTCATTCATTACCATTCTGCTTCTGCAGGCTCATAAAAGCACACCCAAAACTCGAATAATGGAGAAATGAAACAGTACAACACAATACCTGAGAACCTCTTCTTTCAACGGCAGCTTCTAGACACTGGATTACACGTTGCCTTTCAGGTTCAGAACTAATTGGGGTCCCATCTGTGTGCCTAATATAAAATTCCTGAAACAAAAAATTAACACAACGAAAACGGTATCATCAGGAACCTTACGAGCTTTTTACGGTTTTGAACAGGACTGGTACTAATTGGAAACCCCAATGCTATTATTAAACATAAATATGTACGTACCAGATACGCTGCGTCTCCAGCAGCGTTGACAGTGGCATGAAAAACAACGTACTCCATGTCCGTGAGCGTACAAACAATATCGAACAGCAGCTTGGAACGGTCCTTGCACTGAACATTCACCACCGAATAACCCCTCTCGGCCCAATTCTGAACCGTTACAACCGTGGAATCAGAACCCTGATTCAAAATCGGCTTCCTCTCGTAGTCACGGTCCGCGAACATCATCTGATGCAGCCTCCTCTCTGTGTGTGTGACTGCCATGGAGACAGAAGTCCTGGCGCTCCGAATGTCGTTGTCGCCTTTGAGCACGTTCCTTAAACGTGCTTCGATTCGGTCTATCTTTTGCGAGTCCTCGATCGGGCACCCCGAGTCGCAGTCCTTTGCGTATATCAGGGATGCGATTCGGCCATTGTGGGTCCAAACCTTGGCTTCCACTACGTTGCATTGAAGGTCTGCCAGCACTGCAAATACCTCGGAAAGAAGACCTACCCGGTCGGTTCCGGTTAACTCCAGAGCTGTTAGGCCGTTATAGTCGTTGGTTCGACCGTGGTGAATGGTGCCCATGGACTGTCAAAAAGAAAAATATCGATCAATTTGAGTTCAAATGAACTGAAGAAAAACAAAAGGGGGATTGAATTAACTGTTAAATGTCTTTGAAAGTACCTGCTCAATGTAGCTGATAACGCTCTCGTCCGTCAGTTTGTTACCATCTTGATCAGTCACATGGAAAACTGCGGCCAAAGATCAATCCATGTGTCAGAAACTTTGTCGAAATAACATGAACATGTTTTCAACTCGAAAAAAATAAAAAGACGCTAAAGCGTGCCAGAAAGTTGGCAAGGACATCATTGAAGAAGTGGTTTTTTCTTACCATCCATGAACCACCTTCCATCCGAAGATATGTAAGCTTTCTTTATGGAAAGGTTCAGATCGGTGAGAACCTGCACGGCCTCTAGTAAAATCCCATGTCTTCTAGCGCTATCAACCTGTAAAAATCCAGCACGAGCGAAAAACAATGATTTTAGTCACTCTTTTAGGAAGCTTTTTTGTTCTTTTGGAAGATGATTTTTGAGGGTGGTTTCGTGGAAGGCTCACCGTGACCAAAGTTGCAGTTGGGCAGACGGCATTGTCGATCACGACCCTGCGCAATGGTGGAAAGGTCAAGTCAGAGGCAAACTTTTTAGTTTTCCAAAATTTTGGAACTGCAGATAAGCAGGGGTCTTTGAAAAGCCTTTGCAAGACTAAAGAATTTTCGGAGAGAAGGAAAGTGGTGGAAAAGTCAGAAAATATTTAAAATAATCAAATCAATGAATTATTTGTCGGTAGAAATCTGGCTTAAAAAATGCGTTAAACTGATGGAGTACTAAGGAATTCCATTCAGATAAGGAGAATCTCGGGCGTGTTTCTTAAGAAAGGTTTTTCTAGATGGGAAACCAGAGAGTCCGAAGTTCAAATTATAAGAGTACCAAGTTTTCAAAGGAATATAAATTTCACTAACAAAAACTCAAATATAAAATCGCCTGAATTCCTATCACCTTGAAACAGAAAAAAATAATTCAAACCAAATCAAAAGCAAGCTCAGGAGTCTAGAGCCTGAAGTAAACATATGCAGCGAACGAAAGAACTTGTCTCTTAGGAAATCTCAATAACAAGGCCAAACCAAGAAGAAAAACGCAAAATTAGGCACAATTAAACCGGTTTTTTAAATGCCAAAATCAGAACCCAGATAGAAAAGGTACACACTGTTAGCATGTGTGGGGGTGTGTGGGGAGGGGGGGGGGGGGGGGGGGGGGGGTGGGGTGGGGGGGGGGGGGGGGGGGGGGGGGGGGGGGGGGGGGGGGGTGTGACGTATGTCTCCGTGAGGGAACAAGAGGTCGAGATCCAGACCCAGAGGCTGGAATTCGAAGAAGGAAACTGACCTGGGAGTGTTCATCCGGATCACAAGCTTCTCGTATTCGTCCACACAAGCGGGCCACTCCATCTCTATCCTTGTCTTCCTTCAATTACAAAGGGAAAACAGAAGGAAAAAAAACAAAGCACTGGAAGATCAAAAGCCCTTAAAGCACCGCTTCTCTTGAACAGTGTAGTTTCTCTCCTTTTATATCAGCCCACCAGAACCTTGTCTCTGTAAAAACAAGGAGATATGCGAACAAACAGCAAAGAACTTCGACCCCCAAAAATAACGCTCTCTTTGGCTATTAACGAAACCCCAGAGATGCAAGATGCCCTCAGACTCTCACTTTATTGCCCACAAAACTTCGACCAAATCGCCGTTAACAACCCTTACAAAACTCCTCTCTCGGTGGAAGAGTCACTGATCTCTCTCTGTCTCTCTCTCTGTCTCTCTCAACACTCGCAAAGCACGCCTTGTTCTTAACTCTCTGCTTATGGGGGTGTGTATATATATATATTATTTAATAATTTCCTTTTCACTCCTATAAGCGAAGGAAAAAGGTAGCTCTATTTCACAAAAAAATAAAAAGAAAACGGAGCGCTGCCCGAAGCCTGCACGCGGTCACCCCAAGTCCTTTATTTTTATCCCCAGCCTTAAAACGACATAGTTCTATTTCTACATAGGCACTCACTCCACAATCCGTCCAACCAACCAAGGGTCACGTGTCGACCGATCGCCTAGGGTGGTAGTTAGAAAGTCCAGCTCGGATGCCAGACGAGCATATCAAGCGTCGGTTTGCGTGCGCTAGACTTAAAATACGTGTTACGAAAGAGGGGGCCGCTTGATGGACGTCAAGGATCGTCCTACGTGACCGTTCCTAGCCCCACGCAGCCCCTCGAGATGACTTTGTAATCACGCTGTGATTTTACCGACGGTTATTAATTTTGACATCCGCATGTGACAACACCGTTCATATCGGCTTTTCCTATATCATTGTATCGGCCGGTTTTTTTGTGTTGGTAGTTCTCGTACCCGATATGGAAAAGTCTAGTTAAAGGCACCTCTTGTGTACCACTCGGTGCTTGCTAATCTGTCAAATGAAATAGTATGCTTCATTGACAGAGTTACACAACATCGTCTGAAGCGAAAGTGAACTTGGTCTTCATCTAATATGAAATTTATTCTCCTTTGCACCAAAATCTCATTCTTTCAGTGGCAGACCATCGACATCTCAAGTGCCAAACCAGTCCGATCTCCTCCTCTAGACTTTGTCCTCTTTCCCTATGAAAATTGAAACCACTAACCCTAGCCCCTTCCAGTCCAATCTCTTCCTCCTCCTCTATTGAAATCCTTACTCTTTTAGTCTTCGTTTTCCCAGCCAATAGTACCAAACCGCATTAATAGGACTGACAATGGAGCTGGGGGTGGCGACGTCGCTAGGTTTCCGCCGTGCAGCAGGTTGAGAGCATAATCGTGCTTTGTTTCGACTGAGAAAATAGAGTTAAGCTCGTGTATTTTCATGCGTATATGTGGATTTATGGATGAGTTATGGACTTCGATTCAAGGGGAGGAGGAAGGGGTTGACCAAGGTGACTTCATGGCAATGCTTAGTGGGGCTAGAAGTTGACGATGGCGACACTAGGAACTGCTCATGGTGGCTGTTGGTTTTGTGGGTTTTTGAAAGAAGGAACTTTTAGCTGCTTGATCCATGGTTCACATAGGTTGGATACGGTGGTTATGGCAGTGGTTAGGTGGTTTGCAAGGTTGATGTGAGAGGAGAGGGTGGTGATCTTGCGGTTCATGGTGGCTTTTGGCCATGGATTTGGTGCTCGATGATGTGCTCGATTGATGCATTGAGTGATTTTTGGTTCAACGTGAGATGAAAATAGAAAAACTGAGAAAGAAGTTGACAAGAATAGATGAAAATGGTGGAGGAGATCCTTGGATGAGGTGGTCGCAAAGATGAAAATGGCTGAAGTATGTTCTGATTTCGTTTTCCTCTTCTTCTGTGTTTTTTTTTTTAATAATTTCACCTGCCACGTCAGCAAATGGTGCCTAAAATAGTGCGCAACTTGCCTGTAAGTAGAAGAAGTCCAATATATATGTATTTTAATTATTATTATTATTTATAGAAAAGGTCGTCTCCCTGATATTGCCTCTTGCTTATAACCGTTTTATTCCCATCGCAATACCCTCATGTTTCTTTAATAAAGTAGCCGCCATGGAGGGCCATTGAGTAATTTAGCACCAGATTCCGTTTAACACGGGCACCTGTATATAAGAAGATTCGAATCCTATACGTTAAAATCAAGTCTTATTAGTTGTTTCCATAAAAAAAAAAAAAAAAGTCTTATTAGTTGTTAATGAGTGGCGTAAGAGTATAAAGGATATTCCCCTGCTACGTTTACTCGCCTAGAGGACAAATTAGTCATCTCATCCACCTTAGATATTTTGATTGATTGATTGATTTATTTTTATAACATGATGGAGTGCATGTAAATCACGTCATATATCCCTTTCGTTTTTTTCATTAAACTCTCATTAAATGCATGTTGCCATGTCTGATCAACCAAAGCATCATGAAAACTCATAATCAACTATCAAAAAATGAAATATCGATTATTTCATATGAAAAATAAAAAGAAAAATGATTATGAATAACTAATGGTTGTTGATATTAAAGGCACCTGACAAAATGGGTGAAAGGGGCACCCAAATGTAGCGCTTTTGTCAGAGTGGGTTTTTTTGGGTTGGGGGGGTGTGTGGTTGTAAAATGAAGTGGTCCACATTGGATGGGTTTGTGCAAAGCACAATTAGGCGCATTATTCGTAACGTAGTCGTGGAGGCACGCTTTCGGATTTAATATGTCTTCCCCCAAATTGCTTTTTGTTTTTTAAAAAAACTCTCCGACACGTGTTGGACAAGGAGTAATGTCAACCCTCAATTGCTGTCTTGAACCAGCAACGTGTGGGTCCCATGAACTGACCTCTCTGTCTTGACTATCATGTGCCATCCCGTCAGAAAACACGTTCTCTGGTCGGCCGATGTATCCGCCACCGACCGCGATGCCGTCTCAACGGTAACGGTCCCCTCATCCCATCAAAAATTCTCTCCGTTACCTCGTTTTGGCCACGCGGCGTTGCTCTAATTACCAAAACTCAACTGCCGTTATATTCGGGAGGCAATTGTTTTTTCCATTCAAGCGGTGTTGGCGGGAAGATCACCGTTTCCCGCCAAACAAGACGGTGGGTCCATGTCATCACGGATTAGATTCAGATCGATATTGCTGGAGGGAAAATTAAAAAGCAAAGTGCGGGCCCACGTTCTCGACGTGGAAAGTTTGTTGCGGTGGTGGGCCAGGTGGGGCAAAATATTCGAGACCGGGAAAAACATTGGCTTTTGGCACAGGAGTAGAAGGTTGTAACGTACGAGGAGAGGCCCACAGAGTTAAAGGAGTGGCGACACGTGGATGACAGCTCGGATGCGGTCACAGGGCCCTCAATGTAATAATAATTTAAAGAAATCCAGATATTTTTTCTTTTTGAAAATCCCGCCTTATTCTTGGGTCTCTATCGTTCGCTTTGCTTTTTTGACCGTTAGTGCACTGGCGCGAAATTCGAAAACCGGACTCACACATGGCTCGGGGATTTTGGTGGCGGGGGCAGTTGGTTGGGATTGCCTACAGCGGCGCCGCATATCCCTCCGTGAGACACTCCGGGCATGTTTTCTGTACGTCGTCAAACATGTTCCAACTTCCTTTTTTTAAAATAAAAAATAAAAAATTTCCCGAACCCCATAATTTCGGATTTCTTGCGGTTCTTACTACGGGTCGTGCCTTTTTTGGTTTGACGGGTTTCGGCTTCATTGGCGGGTTTTGCACCTTCGAAACCAAGCTTTAGGGTCAAAGTAGATGCATGTGACGATTGACCGATTATGTGTGGCTCAAGGGAAATGTTTTTCTTATATTTGTTGATTAAAAAATATAATAAAAAAATAAAAGTTGGTAACGAGTGGTTTGCGTTGTAAGAGAATAATAAATCAATCCAACTCAAACTTGACTCATTTGGCATTTATAAGTTTAACATCCACAAGATAAGAGAATGAAATTAAGCATATTAGACGTACGCATTCCAAATCCATAATGCAAAGTATAACATTTTGAAATTAATAGAATCAACACGTATCGGTAAATATGTATAATTTAAAGGTGGATAGAGATCAAGATGGTGATCACTATCGTCAATATCCTTCAAGCAAATGATAAAATTGGGTAACATCATATATAATCAGGTACACGATGATCGTGTTGATTTTAGAAAAATACCTTTTAGCTTTTTGAAAGAGATTTCATTAATCTTATGCCCTCAATATTCTGATTTTTTATTTTTTTATAAGAAGAAACTTTATTCACGATCACTTCCTCTATAACAAGGATGAAATACATGGAGGAGTTTCCTCCATGGTTACAATTACACCATAGATCATAACAAAAGAGTCTTTTGCCAAGACATGGGCAATTACATTGGAATTCCTTCTAACATGATAGACCTCCGACTTAGCAAAATTCCTCAAGTTATCCTTGGCTTCCATCACAAACATCCCTGCATTGATCCATGCATTTTTCTTCAATCTTAAAAGCCTTAATAATCTATAAAGAATCATATTCAATAATGACCTTTCTAAGTCCCAGTTTTAATCCAAAGATTATTGCTTGCAATGCTTCATATGATTTAGGAAGTAGAGGATTTGGGAAGAGGTTCTTGTTCATTCTCAATGTAGGAATAACCTTCATTTCATAGTCTTGAGCAATAACACCTATACCAATCTTTGGATGAGCCTTATCTACTATTGCATCCCAGTTTAGTTTAGGAGTATTCAATGGAGGAAGTTCCCATTTAGAAGATGAATGGTGATCGTGATGAGTGACTTAAAAAGATATTATGATTTAGTTGTTAGAAGATACCCTTTAGAACTCAACTGTGGTAACCTTCTCGAGCTCTTATGTATCAAAATTAATTAAACGGCCGGTGTTCATGAACGTGGTTGAGTTGAGGATCAGAGGATCACTTAAGGCTTCACAAATTTAGTTGCTAGTGCGATACTTTTGGTTTAGTATGAGAAGGTGGCAGACCAAATCCTATATTACTTTCACTATTTTTTAATACTGTTTAATCCTTTTAGATCAGTAGAAACTCATATTACACAAGCTTTTTCTAGATGATGAATGATCGGGTTATATTAATTGTTGAGCTATTTGACAATGCATCTTAAATTATAAATTTGAAATCCAAATCTAAATTTAATGAAGTGACACTATCACATTGATTGATTTACCAAGTATGCAAGCAGGGACGGAACCACTAAGGGGTTTGATGAAGATTAAAATTTTAAATGTGTTTTTATAAAGTAGACTATATGAATATTAGTATTTGCCCCCTCCTAAATTATTTTTTTGTAACTTGGCTCCACAAAACCAGATTTTCTGATTCCGACCCTGTGTAATGCAAGTAATGATAAATGATTCGTGCACCAACTCATGATGATCTGAAGACTAATACTTTGAAGTTAATAGCTAGCTAGGTACGTAATTAATTGGTAACTAGACATCATGAGCAGATATTATATGAATGTCTAGTTACCAATTAAATTGCGTACCTAGCTAGCTATTAACTTCAAAGGATTAATAGCTAATACTTGCAACTAATTTACCAATACATCATGATAACCTGAATGCAAAGTAAACTACATACTTAAGCACTTTTGACATTTTAAAGTCAGACATAAACAATCATGTCCATTTTTAATTTGTTTCAAACTCATGACGAATGGATGTTTATACCATCGACTTTTTTTGTTTTTATTTTTTGTTTCAACATGGAATCTGACTTTAAAGTTTAATTTTGAATTTGGTATTGGAATATGATTATGCATGGGTGTTTGCTTGATCATGGGTAACATGTTGCTTCAGAACTATCTAACTATATATATATATATATATCGTGCAGAGCATATATATATATATATATATATATACATATATACAAATAAAAACAAAATTATACGTAAGAAATATGAATAATTTCATAGAAATAGGAAATTTTGGTCATCCTTAATTTGAAGGTTGCAAGTACCATCAATCGGCACCATCCAATTAATATATAATCTCAATTAACAGGTTACTAAATCAAGTCTCTGCCAACTGGTGAATGATTCTTCTAAACTTTCTCAAAATATTTCGCTTTAAATTCGTTGTCATGAATGAATGCTTAAGACGTGGACAGGCCTAATCAAAAGCTAGCTAGCTAGGTTTTCAACCTGTCCAATTAAGATGCGGAAATGTCGAAATCGAAAGGTAAGCAAACTACTCACAAGCCTTCACCTAATGGGCTAGCTTTTAAGTTGTTTGGTAAAATGTGAACATATATATTTTTCTCATCATGTACTAATTAATTGTCTTACAAGGGGAAGAAATTTCCACTTCGAATACGGAATTGTCAACATGATGAGATATTACATGATCATGCAGGTAAAATTTCCTGTCTGGAATAAGATTGATTGTATATGCAGTACTTTGGCTGTGTGACATCATGTACGAGAGCGAGGCACAAAGATATGCTGATCTTACTACCTGATACCGATAATAATAATTCCAAGTTTTTAAAGGCTAAAAACTGATAATTGGTGACAATTATAAGTAGCAGTTTCCCATCACCTTTTAGGGTTTCGGTTCCACATAACCATCACAAAGATGCTAGCAGTTTCATCCGGCCAGCTGGAGAACACCTTCTCAAAAAACAAAACATTTATTCATTTTAGATTGAAGTGACTTAGAATTAAGATGATGATGGTGATGATCATGATGAGTAGATTTTAGTGGTGCATGTTTTTGACAGGTGAGAGATCAGGTGGCCATTTGGGGGACCTTTTTTGGCTCCCTTTCAAATGACATATATATATCTATCTGGGTCACTCTTCAAGCCTCAAAGATGGAGATAAAAGATTTGCCCCCTGATCCCATCCCACCAAATCGCCTTTCTTCTAAATTTACCCTTCCCTGGATTTGCCGACACCCTCCAAAGAATTAAAAATAAAAAACCAGTTGCTGAACCGTGAAAGTGACCAACTTTCTATATATATATATATGATCCACAGGGCCCGCAGATTACTTTCCTTTCTCTTGTTTTAATTTTTCCGAAAAAGTCTTGATCTATTTGTTATTGAAATTGCATGCCTTTAGTACTACTCAAGAGTAGGAAAATAATTTGCCCAATTAGCAAATAGGGTTTATTAATTTTACTGTATTTATTTAATTTCCCCTAATTATTTGTTAGCTCGATGAAAGCAATATCAAGCTAGCTAGGTATAACCTCTTATTAATGCCCTCATCTTATAGGTATGGAGATGATATGGGTCATGAGGTGAGTTCTCTTCTTCCACCTTCTTTAGAAATTGGATGTTTTAGCTAGCCAGGTTTATGAAGAGTTACCTATATTATATATGTAACTCATTTTATATTCATGATAAAAAAAATATATATATATAATAATAATAACAAGAGAATAAAAGGAACATGGAAAGGAGAAAAGGAGCTAGCTAGCTAGCTAGGAAAGGTTGAGCCTGGCCTAATCATATATCCTCTATGTCTTCATAGGAGTTGTCATAGTTTTTTAGCTGAGACATGTCAATGACCAGTATTCTTGTTTCACCCCAAGAACTAGATGCAATACAAAAGTTTGATCATTAAAAAGGAAAATGATGAACAAAAGAGGAACAATCAGAACTTAATTTTCTCCGTTTTCTCGATCATGGATTGCCAACACGCGACTTCTTGAGATCAGATACTGATTTGCCGACACTGACCAAACATAAAAGTGATTTGTCATCTTATAATTAAAAGAATTAAACCTTTTTTAGAACACAATGAGAAGTACCCTTCTAATTAGGTTTTAAGCGGCCTCTCTGTTATATAATATTTATGTTCTCGAAGTCAACTGTAATTACCATAATGAGAGTAATTGAAAACTTAATGAGACATTGACACAATTGGAATCTGTGAGCTAATGATGCTGTGTTTTTTTCTTTTTGTCAAACCCTAAATACCTGCCTGCATGCAGGTAGACGGATACAACTAATTTCCATTAATATTAAAAGCTAGTACTCTTTTTTCTAAGCAACAAAATCTAGACTGAGATTTTCCTTTTCACCGACTCGCCACCCATACATGTGTTTTACGTAATGGCTGAAATCATTCAGAAAACGATTTACAAATTTGCAGTAAAAAGTCAAAATTAGCTCAAAAAATTACTCACCCTGCGAACCCAAAAGACCAAAAAAAAAAAAAGGATCATTAAAAAGTCAAAAAGGGGGGACATCAGTATCATGAGCCTCGCTTACTGCACAAGGGCACATGCGAAGCTTGGATTTGGGACCCATGCCATTCACGAGATTGGAGTTTTGCTTGGCGCTGCTGCACATGATGCATAGATTTTCGAAGTCCCTGATCTACTTTAACATATCTTTCTTCCTGTTGACTTTGACCACTGGGATCGATGCATTAAAGATTTGACCATTCAGACTTCTCATTCTGTGTGTTAAGCCTCCTCAATCAGCTGCAACATGTTGCGGAGGGGGTGATCTTCCACAGCCTGTCGGCTGATGGTTATGTACAGTGGGGTACCAGATACCATTTTGTGAAGAAGTTCTTCTACTTGCTGTTGACTCCTGCCTTCGCCTAGGAGGCTCGAAGTGTCCCACAATGTTAGATTTTGTTGCCTGATCACCTCCATGCCTGCTCACATGATACCACATGCTCTTGTAGTAAAGTTCGTCCCTGACTAATTTTCTGGATGTTGGCGGGCATTGATGATGTTGCTAAATGTGCGGGAATTATTGATGAATTGTACAAAATAATTAAAAGAGAAAAATAATAAAAATTGACACAGAAATTTAACGTGATTTGACAATGTGCCTACATCTACATAGAACGAGCGGCGCAGAAATTCACTATCAATAAAGTATGGTTACATAATGTGTATTTATACTAACGCTAGATGTACGGATGTATTTAAAAAAAATTACAAAAATACCCCCTTACCATGTCGCTCCACTCCGCTCGCTTCGGCATTTGCCTACATTTATTGTATGAGCCTTACACTTCAACAGATGAAGACTACTTAATTAGCTTCATGGTATAAATTTGAAGTCATGTTTTTAATTAAATATTATTAGAAAATAATTTTTTTAATATTATTTTTATTTTAAAATTTTATAAAATTAAATTATTTATTATATTTTATATAAAAATTTTAAAAAATTAAATAAAATGAGTTGAGAGGCAATAACTCTCTCAATTCAAAAATAGGCTCAGTGATATCTATAAACTTTAATTAATCGGGCCTTTTCATGATCCATAGAATTGTTGTTACATTTGAAGGAATGCCAAAGAAGGGGGGAGTACATAGGGATCAGCTACGACTCTGAATGAATTTAATTGGGACGCATTATTTCCTTCACCATCTGAGCGTCCGTATCTGAAATCAAACGAAGTATAATTATTTGACGAGTTTTAGTTTGGTTATACAGATGAGATGAGATGAGATGAGATGAGATGTTTTAAATAATAATGAATAAAATATTATTATAATATTAATTTTGTATTAGAATTTAAAAAATTAAAATTGTTTATTATATTTTATATAAGGATTTAAAAAAGTTGTAATGATGAGTTGAGATAAGATGAGATGAGTTTTTTAATTTTATGTAAACAAACAAGGTTCTCGGAGGATGCTGCTTGCCTGCATAGAACTTTGTTCTAAAAACAAAAACAGATAGTAAGAATTTCCCTTGCGTGACAATTATTATAATTAAATGCTACCCTTTAACTTAACAAGATTTTATCATTCCTTACACTAATTGACGTGTCACATTTTAAGTAGCTTTTCATTTAATATTTGATTTCTGAAATCACATAAAATGTATAATCTCATTATAAAAAAATGACTTTTCAAACTCCAAAAAAGTAGAATCAACTTAAAAAATTGAATTTTTTTGACAATGAATCTCAAATTTTTTTTTTTTTTTTAAATGACTTCACGTCCAGAAATTACAGAGGTATTACTCGTATACTTGACCAGGATAATTTATATTGGGTTATTGGGTATTCTCTTCTTGTCCTAAGCAATCCTAGGCCTAGGCCTAGGCCCATGAGTGTCAGATTGTTGGATTCCTTTTGTCTAGCCCTTGAAACAGTTCCATGCAGATTTGCTTCGAGCCCACTCAGCCCAAACTGTATGACCAAGTACAAATATTGCTGGACGAGTCACGAAATCCACTAACACGTCGTCGTTTTTAATGCGACCCAATTCTCTACTCTATCCACGCTTCGGAAGCTGTTCGCACCATCTCGCAGTGTTCTCGTCAAAATGGCTGCTCGCACCATCTCGAAGTTCCCGCTAACGACAGCTCAATTCACAGACACCGATAGCAGAAGACGATTCGACCTTCATCCTTCGCGTCTGGTTCGGGCCCTCGGGCTCAGACAACACGGTCTGCCTCACCCATGGCTCGGCACCAACAATCTCTCGCTTCAGTCCTCCCATATCAGACCCTCCATACTAAAACGCCGACCCGTCTCTGCCACGGTATCGTTCAGCCTCCCCACTGCGTAAGTCTATCTCGAAATTGCGAAGCTCCACTCTTTGGAAAAATTTTCCCGGTTTTGGATGACACAAACTGTTGTTTCAGATTCTTCTGATTTTGCAGAAACCCTGAGAGACTTTCCTCGACTGAAAAAGTTCCCAAGTGAGTTTAGTTAAAATTTCCTTTGGATTTTAGATTTTGGGGTTTTCTTTTTTCCAGCTATTTATTCGTTGGTGGCTTGGTGGGGATTGAACATTTGAGTGGTTGATTGGAGCAGATGGTCTAGGAGGGCAATCAAGTCATTTGCTATGGGGGAGTTGGAGGCAAGGAAGCTCAAGTACCCAGCTACCGGGACTGAAGCCCTTCTCATGGGGATTCTCATCGAGGGTACGGAGCTCCATTCGTCTAGTGGTTTTTGTTTTTCGTCTTTCTTTAATGCTAATAGCATAAACTATAAAACGCCGAAATTTCGGTAGATAAAGAAATTTTTAGTTAAACTGGAAACACGAAGGCGTCGTGAATCTTGTGATAAATTGAGTTAAGAGTACTTTTTTTTTTATAGGTAAAATTGAGTTAAGAGTACTTGATATTAACATAGAAAATATTGCTGCTAAAACAAAGGTTACAGCAGAGGAGCCAAAGACTACTGCAGGGGAACCGTAGACATTTTTTATTCTGTTTTTTTGTCTCAAGTTGTATAACAAACTTTATTCTCTTTTGATACTCTAGATTTTGTACAAACAGTGTATAAATATCCATAATAGTTCAATACAAGATACAATTTGAATTCTGTCAATATGTTAATCTAGTACTTGATGATTCTGTCAATGAGGTGTGAGAAGTTGGAATGGTATGCTAATGACCTATCATATTTTAGGTGAACTAGAGCCTCTCGAATCACAATCGAATGCGTGTATTTCTAAAGGTTATTAGTACCTTGTCCTCTAGTCCCTTCTTACGGGAGTAGAAACTCAAGTTTGTGATTTTTTCAACATATATTCATTTTATAAATCTTTAATTCTTCCATATATATACACATATACATGATACACACTTACATATATATGTATTTATTCTATTAGTTGTTAGTTTATATATACATATAAATATTTATATATAATACATAATTAATCCCGAAACGGTACCGATACCGAAATATTTCATTCCAGTGCCTTAACCGAAACAGTCAACAGAACGTTATTCAAAATTTTGGTAGAAAGTGCTATTTGAGCTTGAGTTCTTTGGCTTTGTCGTAATGTGGGAGCACTTGTTAGATACAAAGCAGGTCTGAGACCTGCCCATTTAGCCAAGTGGTACCTTCCCCCATGTTGAAATGGGATGTCTTACATTGACACAGAAAGAAAATGAAAATTATGCATATACAACCATTTTACAATTCTATTTGCAACTCTGTTTTAAATTGAGGGAACTTTTGTTAAAAAGGGTTGTCTTTGTCATTACTCGAGAAAAAAAGGCTTTTCTCCTGCCTCACATTTTCAATTCATCTACCTTTCTTTCCTCCCGTTTTACCACTGGATCCACACCTCTTTCATTGATGGCACTGCTGCTATCTTAGTCCTTGGGCATTTTCACCTTCCACCTTCATTACCACCATTTATCGTCTCCTATAAATACAATAATTCTGTGGTTATTATGCACTGCATTGAACCCTTTCCTTTGCGCTAACAGGAACTAGTTTGGCTTCAAAATTTTTGCGGGCAAATGGAATTACACTTTTCAAGGTTCGCGAAGAAACAATCAAGTTACTTGGGAAAGCTGACATGTATTTTTTCAGTCCTGAGCATCCTCCACTAACTGAAGCAGCTCTAAGGGCCCTTGACTGGGCTATTGATCAGAAGCTGAACTCTGGTAAGTTCCTGCTGATTGAGTGTTCTTTTAGTTAGTTTTGTAATTTCTATATACTGTAGTTAAGAATGTAATAAAATCTTTTATTCAAGGTGTTAGGGCGACACTAGGACTTGGCACCTTGAGGCTTTTGTTGCCTTTGACAGCACTCTAGGTTGAAAAATCTTTATATCATTTTGGGGTCATTAACTACTAATGTCATTACTATCATATTCATTTCATTGGAGTTTATTTGGTTTTTATGTTTCAAGCTAGCTTGCCATATGAAGTATCAATCATGGGAGACTTCTAGTTTAGGATTATTTCTGATTTCAGTATCATTTTAGATCTATTCTCTATGAATCTTAGTTTGATTAATTTGAAAGCAACATCATAGTTGTTTCCCTGAAATGATGGATGTATATATATATGTGTGTATGTATTGAGAAAAGAGACAAAAACACAAGTATTCATCATTGTTCCAAATGACTCCATTGAATTTTATAAGAAATCAAGGATAATAACGTTTTACATGTAATGGACAATGTAGAGACTGGGGTTTCATTACCAAGCGAGTGTCATTAAGAGGTCTTTTAACTAAGATTTCTAAGTTTTACTGTCGTTTGTGAGATAGCTGCCACGTGATCTTTTTTCTACAACAATAACTCATACTGATAGATAATAATTATAACGTCTTGCAGAGGGACTGTGCACCTCTGGGATTTGTCTGGATTTTGTTCCAGACAACTGGTGCCGATAAAAAAAATAAAAAATTATGAGGTCCCTAACTAGTATACATTATAGTTCTTTGTATTGCAGACAGCTTTTCTGTGCCTCATATTTTTTCAGAATTCCTTGTTCAAGTGCTGCATCACTTGATGATTCTTATTATCCCAAATCGTAGTTCAACTTGCTGCTTGATTAATCATATGATATGCAGGTGATGGTGGGGAAGTTACGACATCTCATCTGCTTCTTGGCATATGGTCTGAAGTTGAATCGCCAGGTCATAAGATCATGGCTACCCTTGGCTTCAATGATGAGAAAGCCAAAGAACTAAAGTCTTTAAGTTCTGAACCCGGACCTGTTGATGATTGATACACTCATTCGACATGCTTCTTGTTACTATTAATGTAATTCTGTTTTATCAATGGTGGATCAGTGATACGGCATGTCCTTTGAAGTTGCGAGTTCTTTCATGAATACATATTCATTAGGTTAGGACTTCACAGATTGCTTCCCTGTTGAGCATGCCTATGGATACGTTTTAATTGAATGATTGTTTCCAATGTCCAAAATTGCAAGCCAAGGAGTTAGGTGACAAGTTGCTTAGAGCTGTGGTGCTCATCGTTACCAGCTAGATTAGTGATAGGATAATCAACGTTTTTGGTTGTGGTCGTACCTTTCTTGCTAGCCCGAAGTTTCATTTCTAAATGTGCTTCCTTAAAGGAAATTATGGAACTTGTAATTTTTTACATTGAACCTATTCACCTGGTACTTTTCCAGCATGTCTGACGGTAGAGACGTTCATAAATCATAATACAAATACTTTTTAACGTTGTTCTCGTACTTAAGCATTACTTGCTGTTTCCATGCTTCCGTGATTTCCATCAACCTTGACAATGTACCTATCGCATGCAAGTGTTTGTGCCTTGCCCGCTTCCTCGTCCCAGTCAATCCTTGTAACGAAGATCAACAGCAAAACCAAACAGGTGACTATCCCGACCAATAACCCTATCAACAACCCACCAAGTCCAAGTGCGGCCTTGAAAGCTAAAACCACACCCAAAGGAAGGGCAAGAAAGTAGAATCCACCAAGATTGGCATACATTCCCAAACATGGCCTAGCTGTCCCACGGACAATTCCACCACATGCTGCTAATGGGAAATTCACAACTTCTGCCAAAGCCATAAGCAGTATGGACTTCTTTACACCTCTTATAATCCCCTTATCACGGCTAAACAGGGGCCCCCAAATTCCCCTTGCTGCAACCATCACAACGCCACCTATGCAACCTGAGACGATGCTCACTGCTAGAGACACATAGGCTGACCGGTAAGCAGTGGTGGCATGGTTTGCACCCAGCTCATTTGACACACGGGTGGATACAGAGGTGGCTAGTGATAGCATCACGGAGTAGAGCAGATAGTCGAAGTTCAGCACGATGGCTAACACTCCAACTGCTTGCTTGGCATTTGCTAGCCGTCCAGTGAGCAAGACTAAAATCTCATAACACCACCATTCAAGGCAGGTAGTGAGGCAGCATGGCCCGCAGAGCTTAAGCAACTTGAGCCAGTCACTAATGCCTTGGTCCCACCATCCTCCTTCCTTCCACCTTCTCTCCTTCCTATTTTCAATCATAAACACATACAAGGCAAGTGGAATCACCACCATGAGATCAGTGATCCAAACTGCCATCGAAACTCCTTCAAGACCCTTGGCTTTTGCAAGTAATATGTTGATGGGTACGTGAAAACATAACGCCAGAACTGAGCTAAACATTATAGGAACCGTTATGCCCTGTGAGCTCAAGTAGGCTTTGAGCGGACAGAGAAATGAAGTTACTGCCAAGTCAGGGAGGAGATAGAACAAATAGGTCTTTGCGACAATTGAAATGTCTTTTTGTTGGCCAAAATAAATAAGAAGCTTATCAACGTTGAGCCACAAGAACGCTATAGGTAGTGTTGCTAGTAGTAACAAGAAGATTGCCATGAGAAGGATCTTGTGAAGCAGTTTAAAGTTTTTGGCTCCGTAAGCTTGACCACATATGGGTTCCATGGCGCCACAAAGCCCGTTCAAGACAGAGAAACCTGTGACATTAGCGAATGTAAATCCTAGTGCTCCACCTGCTAGTCTGAGCTCCCCAAGCCTGCCTAAAAATGCTGTTGTGATCGCTAGTTTTGCAAACCATGCTAAATTCATTGCTACCAAGGGAGGGGCAATTTTCCATTGCACTTTTAGCTCCAAAAGCATAATCCCTGCAAAGCTGGCTGGCCATTTTTGAACTGGAGGTGGTGGAGATGAAGGTGGCTGAAAAGTTTTCTCACTCGGTACTCTCTCTTCCAATTTCAGGATTGCAGACATTATTGCTCGGCAGAATGGCTTGGTGGGTTTGCTCCAGACATAAATTTTATATATTGGTGAAAGATGACTAGATGAGAACTTGGGTTATTATTAGCAAAATATTAATTATGTTGGAGTGCATGGGTGAGGGAATCTGAAGTGGGGCCGTGGGGGTACTGCTTTTGGCAGGAAGCGTGCTTTGTATTTGAAGCCCTGCCTGCCGCATCAGGACGGCCTTTTGATACTTGTTTCTCCTCTTGTTCTATCAGTTGTAGGACAGGGTGTCAATATGTTACACGATCTGTTAACTCAATACGAATACGACATGATAATAACGAGTTAGGATTTAGTCTTAATGGATTCGGATCAAAACGGGTTAACTCGTTAGGACACGATTCCTTAATGGGTTGATAACGAATCAACTCGTTTTAACACGTTATGATACGTTAAGAAAGTTAAAGTTACAATTACCTTATACCTAAAAGTAAAATTGTTAAAATTTCAATTTCAATATTTTTCTTATCTAGATTGTAATTTTGGACTTGTAGTTAATTTTATAATTTTTGTTGATATTACGATTTTAACATTTATATAAAATTTTGCTAAATTTAATTAGGTCAAACATGTTAATTTCGAGCATATTCAACCTATTTACATAAACAGTTTGAAAAAGATCGTATCGTATCGTGTCGTGTTAACCTATTTCGTAATATTTACTAATGGGTCAAAACGGGTTGACACGACCCGACCCGTTATGTTAATGGGTCGTGTTAGGAATTGAGATTTTGACACGATAAGTTTAATAGGTCGGGTTAAGATTGACCTATATAGTATAATATACATATTTTGACACAACACGAACACGACCTGTTAACACGATTTGACACTCCTAATCAGTTATCTGTTTTATGCTTTCACTCAAACATGTAGATCCAAACTACCTGTTTGGTTTTGGAAAATCTAATCGAGGGCTTCCCTTGTGTAAGAAAAAGAAAAATAACAAAGACGACAATGAAACACATCATAAGCATCGTTATCATAGGGATCGATTGTTTAGTTAATTAGTATTGGAAGGTATAGATAACAACAATATTTAGGTCGCTCCAAATTAAAACTCAGGAAGAGATCAAATAAACAACTTTCATTAGTCATTACGCAAACTGAAAAACAAAGAGATGCGACAATCTCAGTTTGGAATTTTTTATTTTATTTATTATTATTTTTTTTTTAAGTTTTAGTTTGGATTTATGAAGTTACAATTATAATGTCTCTCTAATATTATCATTGATATGTAAATGAAAGATAGTCCTTGAGAAGTCTTATTATCTCCGCTTGAGATGAACCATTTGAGTCTATGTTAACATAATTTGATCCAACAGTGGTTGGGATTATGATGTCCCAGATGAATTTAAATAGTGCAATTTTTGTGACTTCAACCTTAATGGAAAAGGATCCTGCAGTAAAATAGGACCATTAGATATTAATTTTCATATATTGTAATTGTAATTGTATTTTGTATTGTAATGTATAAATATCAAATAATTTAATTAGTTAAAAAGGTAATTAGTGGTTTTATTTTATTTTATTTTATTTTTGAAAGGAAACACTTATTATAACATTAATTAGAAGTATTAATTGTTTTATATATTAAAAAATCATGTTTTTCAATATTCTTTCTTGAAAATATTGTAATAGAATATAGGTTTTTAGATAAATGAAAACTATGCTTTTTAACATTGAGAAGTGCTTTGGAACAGCCCAACTGTTTATAGGATAAAAATAGCCCTCCAATAACCATAAGACACGTGAGAAACTAGTAAAATTTCACAATACACAATCACGCAGTTGATTTAAACCCAAAAGAGAAAAAGACTCACTCTATCCCACCATCTACCCGCGAATCCATACCCGGTCTTCCACACCGAAACTCCTTCCCCATCGTTTCCAAACTTGCAAAGAAATTTCCGTGGTATCATGGCCTAATGTGTCTAACCCAATATTGGCCTTGTTCCAAATTGCATATTCCGGTGAATTGTCTGAGTTTCCAAGTTTTCTATCCAAGCAAGCAAAGGATTTCTTGGTTAAGTGACCGAGGAGAAGTCCAAAGGAGCGGTGGACAGCTAGTCAACTTCTTAAACATCCATTTCTTGTGGAATTCAATTCCAGTGTGAAGAGAATTCAAGAATCTAATTATGCAACTTCTCCTACAATTATTCTTGTAGATCTAGAAAAGCCATGAAACTCTGGTATGAAATTTTGAAGGTTGCAGTAGAACTAGTGGAGCAATCGGCCTTGTTGCTGTTTTATCTAATAATTTCAAGAAAAATCCAACTTGGTGGTGATAGGATTAGACGGTTGTCATTGCTTTTAGAGGTAACTACCTCTTTTCTATTGTCTTTTATTATTATTATTATTATTATTGTGGTGTCATTTATTATTATTATTCCATGGTGAATGATACTCGTGAGAGCTGTGAGTTTGGAAGAGGAAGAGCGCTGGAGTGGAAGACGAGTTGCCGTCGGGGATGAGTGTGATTGTGTGGGGTCGAGATCTCAATTTACGGGTTGGGATGGAGTGGAAGACAAATATGATAGAGGCACGGGAGGGTTTGGGCTATGATGAGTTATCAGGTGTAAGCAACTCTACAATATGTTAAATAGAACGCTAACGTAGAATAATGCTATTGGAGGGCTGTTTATTGGGTAAGATCAGCCAGACCGTTTTTCAAGTTTTCTCTTTAACATTATCTTTTTCTTAAAAAAATTAATAATATAGTTTTTTGTTTTAAAGAAAAAAAAAAAGGAAAACAAATCTGGATACACTCGAAACTCTGACTCAGGTTATAAACTGGTCCGAAGTTGAAACTCGGGTTTTGGGTTGGGTATACTTGGATACCCGGTCTAGAACTTGGATGAACACTCTTAAAGATGAGAACTTGGGTTATTATTAGCAAAAGATTTAGATATAAAGATATTTTCAACTTATCTCATATCGTCATTATAACTTTTTTAAATTTTTACATAAAATATAATAAACAATTCAATTTTTTTAGATTTTAAAATAACAATAATATTAAAAATTAATATTCTAATAAAATTCTATTCAATTTTTTATTTTCATTTAAAATTATTTCATTTCGCCTTATTATTGAAATCTTAATTATGTTTGAGTGCATGGGTTTCGTGAGGAGTTCGTTCTCCGAAGGAGGAGCAGATCGGTGGGCTTTTGTAACGGCCAATCAAGGAAGAGAGAGTGCCGGTGGTGGATTTTCATAGTGCGTGGTGAGAATGCAAGGGTAAATTGATGCTTGCCTATTTAAAAAAGCAGAAGTGTTACGTATAGTCGGCACATGCAAGTAGGATGTAAACGGTTATACGGAATGAATAAAAAAAAAATTATAAAAATAGTTTTTTTTTTTATGTAGATCCCATATTAATTTACTTTTTTTAAAATAACTGTACGCCGCTTACACAATCACAATTACAAATATCATTTCTCTTGAGAGAGAGAGTCCTTGAGGAAGAGAGAGAGAGTCATCTCAGGCTTTCAAATCCCTTCCAGACTCAGATGTCGTTGGCCCATGCAATTTGGCCTTGGAAAAAGAGACTGAAAAAGCAACAGGCCGTAGCACATTCTCATGTGTCTCTCTTCATTTATGGTTCGGTTTGTCTACTGAAATTTTTATTTTAAATATAAAATTTTCATTTTTTTATTATAATTTTTTTAAATTTTATATAAAATATAATAAATTATTTAACTTTTTCTTAATTTTTTCAAATCTCAAAACAATAATAATAATAAAATATAATATTTTAATATTTCATCTTAAAACTTAAAATTTTCATCTGAAAATTCTCAATGACAAAGAAAAACTAAATATTTGAGATTGAGAATGAGTGAATAATATAGAGAAGGAAAAAAAAATATAAAATGCAAGTTGCAATCGTTTTTAAGGGGTGAATATTTAGAGTGATCAAACTAATTATTAATAGTGCATTATTTTTTTAACTTTTCATTAAAAAAAATTAAACTTATCTCATCTTATTCTATATATTTAATGGGATATATAAAATATTATTGCTTACGTATCAACTTAAATTATCTGATATCAACTCACCGTTAAAATAAAAAACGTGAGACTTTTATACAAAATTTGAAAGAGAATATTGAAGAACAATACTAATGCTCTTCACTTTCCCTTTTCTCCGGATCCATAGTCTCATTCTCTAATATTATTCATGTAATAAAGAAGATACAAATGGCCTAAAATTCCCCTTCCAATACCTTTTGCCAGATTAGAATATGGGGTGGCTGGATTTGATTTAGAATGCACGTATGATATGAGCTAATGATGCTGTTGCCCGGCATGCAGTGTATGAGCCATGGCAAATTAAGCAAGATATATTTTACCATGGCCGATATATATATTAATCATTTACTTCCATATATATGTATTCTCGTCTTACTTCTATCTTACTATTCTGATCATGTGTCGACAATAATAATTTTCACTATTAGTACGATATGGTATTAAAGATATAATAAATACTTAAATCTATATATTTTTATTAGTTTAAAATTTTAAAACAAGTGAATTTGAATTCTACTTCACATTTCACCTATTTAATTAAATATTATGTGTTGGATCCACTTATGAAGGCGGAATCTCGTATGGGGGCCAAGTTCATTTTCTCCTCTTGGTCTTTTAGACTATGATCTTAGTTATTTTTAAAAAAAACAAATAACCCAAAACGCACTAGTTCAAAAAATGCCAGAAAAGGAACAGTGGAGTGCTCGTGGATCAATGTTCATATCATCTTCTCTTTTTTTGATACACAGAGGATTTGATCTTCGGTTCTTTTAATAAAAAATAAAGGTATTGGCAATTGATCTAAAGGTCATTGGCATCATATCATTTTTTTTCTCTCTTTATAATGAGCACTACTTCGGTTTTCCACTTGTTCCCCATTTGTGAAAATATAAACAAAGCCTCAATTCTAGCGATCGATCGAGTGTTGTCCATTCTATAAATAATGTCTGATCTACAATTGATCTTACCCCCCCTCTCCCCGCGTACCTCACGGCCATCATCATCGATAGTCAGAGAGAGACAGGACTTATTGACTAGAACTCAGGCTTGGTCCCGTTGGATGCTGATGAAGAATATAAGTGCCGAGGAATAAACCTTGATGAGCTTCTAATATTCCATTCTTTATGCAGATTTGCTACACGATCACGATGTTAAGTACTTGATGATCATGAATAAGAATCCAATCTTTTAAATAATTAAGGATCCACATTAGAGATGTGAGGAAATCAGTATCAATCCCAAAAAACATAAAAGAGTATTTTAAGTGCAACTTTCTTGCAAGGTTTGAGAATGTACCGCGTACGCATATATGATCAAGAGATCATATACTCCATATAATATATATATATATATATATATATATATATATATATATAGATACACACAAAGAATATTGTTACAACAAAGTGCAACTTTAACAGAAACGCATTCAATTGCAATGAACAAAAAATAGATGATGATTAATTAAAATAATCATCAGTGCAGTGGAATCTAAAGAAGGAAAGTTCAACGACAACCCGGATTGGTTATCAAGATCAGATAATCTTATTTTATATTATTTTATCTTATTATTATAATTTTTTTAAATATTCATATAAAATATAATAAATAATTATATTTTTTTAAATTTCAATACAAAATTAATATTAAAAAATTATATTATAAAAATATTTTATTTATTACTATTTAAAACATATTTAAACTATGTAAACGGGACACTAACGCACGCTGATTTTTAAACGCATTAATCTTCGGCACTACACCCAATTAGAAAACAAAAGAGATCATCGATCATCATCGAGGCATATATATATATATAGATATATATATATATATAATTCGCTACCTTTTTCTGTATGGGTAGAGGCTGCATGCAGCTGTTTTTTTGTTTTAAATCCACGACCACTTTTCAATAAAAAGAAAAGGCGGATGCCTGCCACCGGCCCACCACTACTCTCATGCACGTGTAAGGTGGAAGTCGCTGTCGACGGTGACAAGGTTGGGCGAGATGGATCGGTCCAAATTCCCACTGGGGTCTATGCATGCAATGGCATACTAGTACTGCACTTTTACTGACAATGTGACACATAATATATTAATTATAAAACCATTTCAATATTTATACCTTGTCATGAACAGCCTAATAAAAATTATATTTACATTATATACTATTTTGTTAGAAAAATATTTCAATTATAAAAATTAGGTAAAAATAAATTTATAAATTAACGTAATTTATATTAAATTATAAAATAATTTTATTATAAATTAAATTTAACATACGTATCATATAAAATTATATTAATTTAAAAATTTATTTTTATGGACACGCACTTCTCGTTTCATTATAAACATTCTAGCATCCTACCTCTGTAGAGTCACAAATATTATATATTCTATAATTTCCGCATGCGCGCAGCTCCATTTACCTTCTTTAAATCTGAATTTTCCGTAATTTCCACGTGGAATCGACTTTGAAATTGTATTTTCAAATACCTATCTATGGTGTTGTCATATATAAAGTACTTTTAGTGGAATATCAGTGTTCCTCCTTACTTTGTTCCGCCAATAATAAAGCTGGCTAGCTAGGTGCTTAATTAATGAATATAGAACACGACACACAAACTCAAGATCTTCCGTATCAAACCCACTCCACCCCACCCCACAATCACCGGCGCGTGGGGGCAACACATGCCGCCAATGAGTGTGAAGAAATCAATCCGCTACAATCCAGTCTATTCGATATCGATGTTCCTACTATTTTTTCATTTTTCTTATCTAACAGATGATCTTGAAAAAGGAAATACGTATTATTTTAAGAAACATCTCAAGACAATAAACTACAGTACACTTTCAATATTCACCGTCTCTAGCAGTGTCATCATAGTTCCTACAACTGTGCAAACTGTAAAATACCGTAATATAAGACGGCGTCCTCTTTTATAGAATATGAGTGGGGACCAAGTTTTTGGTCCCAAAACCCAATTTCTTTCTTACCTTATTGTTATGATTGTTGGAATGGGTGTTTGTTGGAAAAACCCTCACCCTCTTTATGTATCTCGCTTTCCATTTCTTAATGATATTTGCTTGTTCAGGAAAAAAATTAAATCAAATCCGAAGCAATTAAAAATGATAATATGGTAGATGTACATACCGCGTAGTGCATTAATTAATGGTTACGAAACTTGTACCTTTTTCAGTTCTAATTTATTCGTGTAAAACGAGAATGCATGACAGTTATAGTATTAATCGAGCCACAATCTAGCTAGAAAATCAATGTTCGTCCTATCTGTAATATTTACAGACGCTTTTATTTATGACCCACCCACCAACTGCATGGACGTATATACTTGAATATGTGGCGACAATGAGCTTATCGATCGTTACGTTAATATCAATTGAACAAATTAAGATAAGTTCAACAAGTAATTCTATTTATAAACGGGCCGATATGGCAGTTCTATACATGACTATTAGCGCACTGCATGCTGGCTTAACTTGATATGATAGAATTTTCTCTCTCTTTTTGACATGTTAGCGAGAAACTTTAATTTTTAGGAAGTGAAAGTTTTTCCAAGTTTGTGATGATCTCTAGTTTAATCTTCTTCTTGTAGCGATAAAGTTCATTCCAATTTGGATGAAACTTCAACACGTAGACTGTAGCACATCGAGAAGTCGTATGATCTCTGGCTTTCGTTGTCCTTCCGAGTCGGCGGCACCTCGGGCCTGCGTTCTCCTGTCATTTGCTTGGGCTTAGAGAGAAGTCATGATAGCAAATGGGCGTTTGGGGATAATGAGATAAGCCTGGCCCAGGATGTTATATAGTCATATTCTCTGGTACGTAGCAGCACCCAAAACATGATCATGAGTTTGAGATCCTCCACTACTCTTGCGGAAACTCCAGTTCGCTGAATTTGGTGCAAAATCTTGTAACTAAAATCAACCAAAGTAGTTGATAATGAGAAAAAGAAGAGTGGGAAAATGAATAGTCATGTTCTAAAACAGCTTGACAATGAAAGTTATACATTCTAATTGTAATAGAACTCACGAAATTGCATGTCATCTAGACAATAACTCGATCGACATCATGTAGCCAGGCAAGTACTACTCGTGATTACTGTCGAAATTTTTTTACTTATCTTTACTTAATTAATGTTGCTGGCTTGAGGGAGTAATTAGCTAGATGATGATCTCTCTGCATCACATGATCATTAACCCCTATACAATATTCGCTATTCCAGATAAGTTTGTTCATGAGGTAATTAATGTTGTAGATGAATTCTGGAGTACGTACGTTGATCTAGAGTACTCAATGTGGAGTAGTAGAAATCAAGCTATATATTCCGATCCCAGTTTGTCAACAAAATCTTCTGCTCATACTTATAATTTACTGGTTTTGATATTTATATATGATCATTTTGTTGATCAGTACTTTGGACTTCGTTGCTTGAATTGGTAAGATAAGTGTTCATTAAAGTATCTATTTGATTAGATCAAGGAATTTCCGTTGAACATATATATAAATATATATATATATATAATTTCACTAATATAATATTTATCACTTGCTTTAGGTAAAAGTCTAATATCTAACGACTGAGAAAATATGAATTAAGTTGTTTAATTTATCATGATTATAATAACCCTTCTTTTCACTCATATATATGTATATAGAATGGAGAATATGGTTTTAATTAATTAGCTCAAACAACACCTAGCTAATTTAATACCATGACAGCATGCATGCTAATTTCAAAAACAGCCTAGCAAAGTACCTCTAAAGCTTGCTAGCTAATTGTTATGATCTTGGAAGTTAAAGGTTTAATCAAATTAGTATCTAACAGTCCTTGTGCTTTTGGATCAATGATTTAGTTTTTAACAATTGGTGTCAGAGCAGGGACCATATCACGGGTTCAACAAACGGAGGGGGTGACCTATAGGCTTGATTAAAATGCTTTAAAACTATGTATGAGCATAGTGTTAAGTCATTGAATACTGATAAATTAGTCAAACCGCCAAAAGGAAAATGGTTACCACTGGGTTAGTGTCGATAGAGTAGGCCGCCGTAGACGTTGGATTTGGAAGCGTGGTGGAATGTTATGATCCTGAAGGTTAAAGGTTTAACCAAATTAGCATCCAACAGTCTTAGGATTTTTGGATCAATGGTTGAGTCTTTAAACTAGCTAGTTGACATGATCAATATGGATTTTAGTTCTTTAACAACCACTTTTAACACAAATTAAGATACGCATGCTTAGTTCTAGTACTGATTCACATCTATATATCTAGCTAACCTTCAAAGTGAAAGGCCGGGATTTTAATTTGACACGTACATGAATGCAGGAAAACTGGGTAATGCATGTTATTTCACGCAATGATCTAGCAAGCCTAGGGCTCCATGCTGAAAGATTCCAATTTGATAAACTGCCATTAAGCATGCAGGTGTCCCGGTTTGTCGTTTGCTTAGGTAGACTCTAAATTTAAGAAATAGCTCCAATACTCTTGTCAATATATGACAATTAATTAACTCCCACTTGTGAAAGGATCATTTGGCCAGTTTTCCCATAGACATGAGATATTGTACTATACGTACGTTGATATACTGCAACAGTAGTCCAGTGCCGGAAATAAAGGGCCGAAGATAATGACACATACAAGCCCGAGACAGATTTGAGGTCATAGATGCCTTTCACATGGGATGGACTTGAATTAATTAATTACTTAATTAATAATTATATCTCCACCCCCCACCCCACCCCCCCGCGCCCCTCTTCTTCTCCCCCCCTAAAATTCTTCCTCTATTCCATCTTGTTTTAGCTAGCCTCCCATGCATTGACTTGCTAATTCAATATGGCATTTAATTGCTTAAATCATGCATGGAGATGGTGACCGTTTGATTTGTTTATTATTAATGAGATGGATTAGATTAAGATATAATGTCTTAATTAACCATATATGTTAATTATATATGGTCTAGGATACTACACTCATTCTCTCTAGCTCAAGGTAGAATCATGCCTTCCTTCCTTGGAGGACCTGATCAACTTCATTAATTTCAACCAGAACTTTCATCTAAATTCATGACGTCTACATATCAGGACTGTGCTGGCTGGAAAAATCTCAAATATATAGTATTCAACGCATTAGATTATCATGCTGTTCGATCTGTAGATTCTGAGGTCTCAATCCGTGACTCCTCGGCCTTATCCTCCTCGCGGTAGCTACAACGTCACTAATGATCCGTTCTTGTGAATCCGAAAGTGATCTTGATAATGCATGGTTATTGCTATTTGAAACATGAGCAGCAGACCGACTAATGTTTCCATGATTCATTTCACAAAATTTCTAACGCAACATGGCATGCAAGAGGTCTTTTCTTTTATAAAGGGAATACTAGTCTAATATCATTATCATGGCCGATAAATTTCTAGAGTTATGTTCTATCAGCTTCAAGACAACTGGGGTTAGGTCTGACTTACTATTAATTATAAGAGTAATGCTAATAAGTATAAGTTTTAAATAGACAAATTTCTGAGACAAAGGCATGACTTGAATTTAATTCGTTCAATTAGCTAGTCCATTCGATCGATCTAGCTCCTCATTAAAAGGTCACCATGATATGCCAACATTGTGCGCCAAATCATTTAAAATGCCCAATCATCATCATCATCATATGGGCAAAAGTAAATGGACTTTTGAGTGGAGATATATCATTAATGATAAGCTAGTTTCCAATGAATTATTATTTATTTTAATTTTATTATTTAAATAAGAGGATCGAAAGAAGTGGAGTCATGTACAATAAAATCCTCTAAATATAAGCATAAGCTAGCTCATCTCATAAGAATAATACTCAACAGAAGTCTTACCAAATATATCTAATAGAAATTAGAATTAATATATAATCGGTAATTTTTTTTTTTTTTTATATGAGAAATAGACTTCTTTTCATTCAATGAAACCGAAGTTACAGCTGTGACTGATAAATATAGGAAAAACTCAGATTATAAGTCAAACTACTCATTTGTTTAGAGCTTCCCCACACACAAATTTTTATGACGGGCATTGTCTTTATAACTTCTATAAACTCTCTAATGACAAAATCTTCTGAGATATGAGACTCTGTAAAAATAGAGATTTCAATCTCGATTTGTCTGAAAATATAACACTATGTAAAAATAGAGGTAACCATCCTCCAATCTCCAAATGAGGATAGGGTATCTAATCCCCATCCTCCAAAGGAGGAGAGGGAAAGATTTCTTGAAATTGTTACTCAAATTTTAATATCTAAACTAATGATCAGAAAGAAATCAATGCGTGAAAGATTAGATTCTATCTCCAAAAACGTTTGGTTATTGAGTTGAGTTAAGTTGAATTGAGTTAAGATAAAAGTTAAAAGTTGAATAAAATATTATTTTTTAATATTATTATTATTTTAAGATTTGAAAAGATTGAATTATTTATTATATTTTGTGTTGAAAGTTGAAAAAATTGTAATGATTATATGAGATAAGTTGAAAGGAGTTGAGGAACCGAACGCAACCTAATCGATCTCTCTTTCACTTTAGGCCTCAAAATTAATCATGCAATCTTTTTCTTTGAGATATGGATGATAGATCGGCCATCCTTTTGATCTAACAGGTTCATTACTTCATAACATGAGTAATATTTTACTGAGCTTTTCTTGAAAATTCGTTGTGATCATATGACCAAATAATTAATCGTATTCACTGATGAGGACAATCAGTAGGCCAGAAAATGAAAGGTAGAAACCTCTTATTTTTTGTTCTTTATTTTTTTTATCATGCACAGAACATCAGTACGAGTAAATAGTAACCCTATTCATGTATTTAAATGACAGAAAAACCAGCGGTGCCCAATAAATAGTTAGCTAGGATGCTTAACCATAAAATTAAGTCCATTCCAGCTGTCTCTTATCCTTAGTTGCCTTTGGAGGGTTGTATACGAGTTTGGTTCTTACTTCTAGGCGTATAACAAGATCAGCTCTTTTGAGGACAGAGACTTGGAGGTTGATGAGTGTTGCAAAAGATCGATCTAAGAAGTGTGTGGAGAGGGGGCCCGCCATGAGAGAGCCCGACAAAGAGCATCTTTTAATGCATGGGTTTGCACTCGCGGGTCATACGAGAGTCTTTCTTTCAGTTTCAGAATCAGCAAACTCTCCAGCGCTCCTGTAATACTGGCGCTTTCTGCGTGCTTGTCAGCGCCTCTTACGCGTCTTTTACTCTCATTCCCCCTCCCCCACCTCCCCCGCACCCTAAAACACTCTGGATTATTCAGTCAAACCGTGCTTCCTTCATCATTTTTTCACTTATGTATATATCATATGCTCTCCCTCTCTCTATAAGTGGTTTTAAGCTACATTTGGCATCATCATGGATATATATATATATATTTATATAGGTTTTACATCGACATTCAGTTTTGATTCTTTTGAAGAATATTGTACTTAGGATTGAGGCAGATTGATCATCCTGTTAATTGAGACAGGCCTAAGTCAAGGTGCCCCGCCTGTTCCAAACAACTCTTACTGATCCCCAAAAGGGATAGCACCTTGTGGTAGCACTGGCCCTTCCCATTAAGATGTTGCTGATCAGTAACGTTAATGACAGTTAACGATCGATCGATTGCAGATCGATATGGTTAACTACATAAAAAAAATATAATGTCTCTTTGGGGGAAGTACACAAGAGTACGTACGTAGATCATTTGGAAACAAATGATCTGTTTCCAAAATAGCGACGATAGGGATCATATATAAGCTTGATGTATATATATATATTGAAACAATTTTACAATAATCGGCTTTGCCGAATTTGAATTTTAAATCATATAGAAAACTAGAAATTAAAAAAATAAATCTCAATCTATATTTTTAATAAAATAATAATATGATCATGATTTTGGCTGATTGTAAAATAGTTGTGCGTATACGTATTATTATTCTTAATCCCGGCCAATGCCTACGTTGACGAATATTAATGCTTACTTTTGTGGCTCGCGTGGCAACACACGAATGGAGGGGATATAATTAAATGTGCATATATAATCGCTCAAGAAATGTGGATATGTAATGATAACGTACAATTTGTTTAATAATTATAGAAAAATTCTACCCATCATCTCTACACCATACATATGTTTTTATTTTTTATCTTTTTATTTTTTTCCTTAGTAAGTATATAGTTTAGGGATAATGAGTATAAGAACTCAATTAATTTAGTAGGAATAAAAAAATTAAAACAGATGCAGTGTGTAGTATAGACAGCTAGATAGCAAAGCTCATAATTATAAAAGATGAGTCTATTATTAAAAAACTAATTTTTTTTCTATGTAAACTTACTTTAGAAAAAAATTTATATGACACTTGCATACTTTATAATTATAAATACAATTTCTCGTTATTATAAATTGAATCAATTCAATTCAAAGAATGCAATTTTGGCCCCCTTAGAGCATTGACATGCATCGGTTTATCTATATGCAAATGCAAACACATATTTACATAATTAGACCATTAAATTGACTACATTGGATAATGCATATGAAAATATTTCCATAACTATGATTCTATAAACAGTGTCAATACATATTAGGAGATGCACTATTTACTAATCAAATGCCATTTTATTAATTTTTTCTCTCTACTCCCACTCTCTGATCTCTCTTTCAAGTCTCAACACTTTCCTCTTCTTCCTCTCTCAATAACACAACATGCACAACCTTCACCTTCATTTTATTATTATAATATATTATATATTTTTTTATCATTTTTTTATATTTTTAATATAATATATAAATAAATTATATTTTATTATTATTATATTTGTATTATTAATGTCAAATGTATGAAGTGGATGCTAATTATAAAATATATATTAAAAAATTAATTTTAAGAATAATAATAAAATAGTATTTAATTATTATTTTAACTAAAAAATATATAATTTAATGCTGGAGGTTTTCTTGAAAGAAAATCTAAAGTATATAATTTTGTATTTAGATTTGTTCTTACGAGAGCTAGGTAGTACGTCCTTGGATGACCCGTTGTGTACTGAATTTTTATAACCAGTATTACATAAAAGGAAAATGATGGGTTATTACTCTTCTACTATTTATTTATTATTTTTTATATTTAATTATTTTAATTTTTAATTTTATTTAAGGAAGTAATTATTAATAAAATTATATATTTTTTTAATTTTTTCTTAATGACAAAATATGTTAACAGAGTAGTAGCCTAACCCTATCACTACCCATTACAAATTAAAGGCGACGACAAGGTCATGACTGACTGACCGACCGACCTAGATTCACTAACTAGTATTCTTCCCGCCCCTTTGGTCATGTACGCTCCGTATACCATCATGAACTGCCCTAGCTACCAACCAATAGCCAACGAGAATTTCACGGTCATGACCATATATAACACTAACCTAGCTAGGGCAACCCAACCCAATACACATCAAGTTCAGATCAGGAATAGACCCGAAAAGAGCGGGGGGACAAACACGTGTCTCTTTGCTTACAAAAGCATCATGTGGACCACAGCGTTAAAAGGTTTTAGACTTCAAGAGATAAAGATGGATCAACTTGTAGACACAAGTGGAGCATGTGGGGCATCTAGAAAATTGAAGCACGCACTTGATCTACCTTGCTCTCTCTGTCCTTCTCGTACGTTGATCATGTCCCAGTTTCTGTTTCGCTTAAATTACCCAACTACCGCTGTACGTAAACACGTTTATCGTGTGTTTCCTACGTACGTTGTTAAAACCTGTTTGATCTACTGTTTTCTCTTCATTAATAGTTTTGCTTTGTAAATTACTAAGTGATCATAGATCAGCTGGTTGTACGTGGTCCTAAGGTTACAGCAAGGCAGATTTTTAATATGTTGTTAAAAGTTCTTCAGTAGTGTTATAATTAATTAAACAATTCTAAGAGTTGTTGCAAACATGCATTAAATATATATATAGCTCGTTTATGAGTATTTTGTACATATCTAAGATATCTTTAAACACAGAATCGTGGATCTTAGACGTGAAAACAAAAACAAATTAACGAGGTAAAGAGAGGGTAGGGGGGGAAGGTTGATGAGATTTGAGACTTAGCGAGCGTAGAAAACATTGTGACCATATTTGTAAGATCGAAGCAGGAGAAGTGAGGTTTATAAGCTGAAGATCAAATGAGCTTGGAGATTGTAATTTGGACCATGCGAAGTTAAGAAAGCTTAAAAAATTAATTTCCTCTCGCTCGATCTGATATATATGCAAGAAAGAGAGAGAACGTGGAGTGTTGACAGATCAAACAAAGGGGAGAGAGAGAGAGAGAGAGATGTGGGGACCCATCCACCGCCCATGAGCACGCAGTCTTACCGAAACGAAACCCATCTCTGATTTATTTTGTCAATCTAACCCTAACCCAACACTATCCCCTAGAAGAAGATCAGAACCCCAAACTTACCCTTCTCCTCTTCATCTCTCCCAAAACTCTCAACAAGACCACCAGGAGAAACTAAAGCCACACGTACAAAAGCTCCCCTAAAAGATGGTAAGTTCCGCTGAGAATTCGGTGGATGACACCAAAAATCCACTCATTCTCTCCTTTCCGTTGAAGGCTAGTAATACTTAGTTCATTAAACTAGATAAAGAAACAAGAAAGCAAGCAACACATACAGCGAGAAAAGGGTAACACCCAGAAGTCATCTTATTGTTTATTCCCTTGTGCTCCCACTTTCTTTGTTCTTCTTTTGAAATTGTAGAACCTTTACTCCTTGGTCTTTCCATTTCTTGGTCTAATTATGCTTGGTTTCTATCTAGATTAAGGAAGTGAGGGTTTTGAGATAAGAATAGAGAAGGTAGAAAGTACTCAAAAACTAATGGATCCAGTTGCAGCACATGGCCATTCTCTTCCCCCTCCTTTCCACACAAGAGATCTTCATCTACACCACCATCAACAACAGCAATTTCATCACCAACAACAACAAAATTCAGAAGATGAGCAAAGCGGAAGCAGTGGCCTAAACCGGCCCCAGAAACGAGATCGTGATGAAAATAACAGCAGCAGCAACAATAACATCAATACCAGTGAAGGCAACGAACTCGTCATGGCCCCTGGAGAAGGAGAGATGACAAGGAGACCCCGTGGAAGACCAGCCGGATCCAAGAACAAGCCCAAGCCACCGATCATCATCACACGCGACAGCGCCAATGCTCTACGCACCCATGTAATGGAAATCGGTGATGGGTGTGATATTGTTGAGAGTGTCGCTACCTTTGCAAGGAGACGCCAGAGAGGGGTCTGCATAATGAGTGGGACCGGCACAGTGACTAATGTAACACTCAGGCAGCCGGCCTCACCCGGTGCAATCGTGACTTTACACGGTCGGTTCGAGATCTTATCTCTAGCCGGGTCGTTCTTACCACCACCAGCACCACCTGCTGCGACAGGATTGACTATATATTTAGCAGGAGGACAAGGACAGGTGGTGGGGGGTAGTGTTGTTGGAACGCTAATTGCATCTGGGCCGGTTGTGGTCATGGCAGCCTCCTTTAGTAACGCTGCATATGAAAGGCTTCCTCTAGAAGAGGAGGAAACTCAGGTGCCAATGCAAGATGGTACAATTGGGTCCCCAGGTGCGGTTGGTCAGCAGCAGCAGCTTTTGGGAGATGCCAATGCGCCTCTCTTTCATGGCTTACCGCCTAATCTTCTCAACTCCATTCAATTGCCAGCTGAGCCATACTGGGCAACTGGTCGCCCTCCATACTGAAGTGTCATTGAAGGCCCTACCAGGTTTTTCACTTTCACATTGATCAGATTCAGCTTTACAAAGATATCACCAACGTTGTAGCTAGGAATGTTTGGTTGTCGAGCATTGCAGGTCTTTATTGTTTCTTCTGTTTAGTTTTTGACTCGCAATTGATGAACGGATTATGTGTTTACATGACTGAAGAACTTTAAATTCATGGATTCCTGGAGTGAGTTTGATGCTATGAAATAGCAGCTGCAGTTTGTTTAGCGTAGTAGAAAAAATAGAAGCACAAGAAAAAGAGCAGCCACGAAAATGTAGTAGCTATTATCTCTCATTCTCACCCAAGTACTCACTTGCATCTAGCTACAATTACAATTGTCCCTTCACACATTGAGTAGCCGCTCAATTACAAAAGTCCCTTCGATCCGCTAGAGAAAGTTCCCCAAGTTATCGATCACTTGTCCGATACATATATAATCCACTTCTCTAGGACTACTATTTTATGCAAAAAAAAAAAAGGACTACTACATATTTTATGCAGCATTTAGCGAGAAAGAGAAAGGTATTATATCACAATATGTGTGCTTTTGTAGCCTCATTATTATGAATGATATATCTGCTGAGATACCGATAAGAACAAAGGAGGGTTCATTGAGCCCGATGGTTTCAATGGGGGTGACATTGCCAAACTGTTTACGAGAAGGAAATGAGGTATGGGCATAGAGTTTACACATAAAAGTTTCTTTCTTTCTAGAGAGTTGTAATGAGGGGTTTCCGATATATGGGGACATGAAAATATTAGGGTGCTGGTTTACACGTGCACTGTTCTGATCAAGCTCCTTTTCGAGGCTAATAACACCACCAAAACACTTCTATTACAAGGCAGGCAACACCAACCACGACAACAAAGTGCCCTCGAGCGTTATAGCTCTCCTCTCTCTCTCTCTCTCTCTCTCTCTCTCTCTCGGGTTTAGGGAATCGGGGATGGGCTAAGTTTAAATCTTTGAAGTTTAAATGGTTCAAGCCGAAGCCCGTTCAGATTCTCTGCATGTATTGAAACTCCCTTTTGAAAACAATATTGCTATATTCTTTTTCTCCAAAAGCTTGCTCTTACAGCCATAAAAAACGTATCCATTCATCTTTGAACAGATCTCTACATTCAACTATTGCTTCTGTTGCACAATCAAGTTTTATTACCTTTTTCTCTCGATGGATTTTGTGTATATAGAGATCAGTTTCTGGATCAAGTCAATTATATATCATGCTTCGTTCTAGTACTACTGTATAAGTGAGGCATTTTTTTCGGTTTTACCTTTGCGGTTTGGTTCCCAGCGGCCTCTTCTTTGTTGTTAATTGTTTTTGTCGCTGTTGCGTATCACAGCCTGTAGATCTCTTCTTCGTTCAGAATAATCTCATATTTGGATTTTTTTTTTTCCGTATTATACTGGTTTACTTTAGCACTATAGCTCATTTTGGTTCTACTATCTTTTAGAATCAAATTCTTTTGCAAGTGCATGTTCTTGCTTCACAAAATCAAAGAAATAATCAATTACATGGGTATGTTCTCCCCTTTGTGAATGAAGGGGCCGGCATGATCTTCTCCTTGAGTACATGTAGGCAACAGCATGATATTCTTCAGGAATGGCACAATTGGTGATTGCAATATCAGTGGCATGATCTTCAGGATCAATTGCAGAATCTATCAATCGAGATTCCTTCATGCTGCTTAACATGAAACAAGTTCCAAATCTTAAATGAACATTGAATCTAGAAATCGCTTGTCTTTGATTGTTACTTATCTTGGGGAGAGCACAGAAATCACACGAATTTGCCTCTAATTTTTTTTTTTTTTTTTTATTGGGGTACTATTGCTGTGGCGCATTTGATTGACCATAAAGTTTTGCAGGATGGTGACCATACCATAGCGACAAATAGAGAAGCTCCATTCAAGCACATGTAAAAAATTGTAGGGATCATATATATATAT